>KZ678571.1:0-53340 GCA_003019895.1 Coniella lustricola | reverse complement strand
GGAGGAGTTCAAGGAAGGTAGCAAACGCGACGAAACCATTGTCTCTGCTCTGTCACTGTACGATGGTCTAGTCTAAAGGCCTGCTTTGTACTGTATGCCATGAGAGAAAAGCTGGACAGAGGTGCAAAGCAAATATAGGACAACCGGAAGGGAAGATGAGCGTTCGAGAGGAGAGAGAGAGAGAGAGAGAGAGAGAGAGGTCTTTCTCAGTATTTTATGTCTAGGCCGAGCGATCTTCGAGAATCATGGCTGTGGTGAGGTGATGGATTAGTGGTAGCTGTGGTGGGAGCCTTTTCAGATCAATTGTTGATGGTTTATAGGAAGCCAGGAGCCGCAAACAAGAAGGAGGGAATATACTTTATGAAATATTTGGATTGGTTTTTTTGGTTTTTTTTTTTTTTTTTTTTTTTTTTTTTTTTTTGAACGGTGATGGGTGTTTCTTCGTTTCACAATGTTGCTTTATGTCTCATCTCTATCTTGAGTTTGGAGAGCTCTGAATTTCGAGTGTTTTGTTCCTCACTGTTTGGAATTTCATCTTATGAGTCCTGTAATAAACGCATCTCGGGATTTTCCACAGAAGCAAATGTCGATGCCGCAAGATTTTCAATTAATGAAAGAATTACTCAACTTAGATATACTCGAAGATCTGGTTGCCTAGATAATAAGAATATGAGCTTTTATATTCACAGGCTTGTTAGATTCTGCAACTCCGAGGAGTCGCATGGTATAATACGAAAACTGATTGATTCTTTTTGGAAGAGACTAGAGCACAACTTGTGATCTCACAGTTGCGGCTAACTGGCTGCATGTAAACTAGAGCAATGAACAAAGCAACGAAGCAGAATCGGACATGCCAATGTACTGAGTAAAGGCCTAGATGACGTTATGCGAAAACACATCCCCGATCAGAATAATTCGATTCTATTATTACATCACGCCCCCTTCTGACATCTCTTGCGAGCAAAACTCCGCATTGTGTAGCTCTGAAGATATTCAGGAGCTGTAAGCCTCATCAATCTGCTTCCTGTACTTGCTGACGATGCCCTTGCGGTTGAGCTTTTGTGCTGCGGTAACGAGGCTCTGTGTTTCAATCAGTTAGCAATAACGTTCATGAAATGTTCGAAAAAGAGGGCGATAGGTTAGCTCACGTTGTGCGGCGTCCACTCCTCGTCGCTGAGGACAACGCCCTCGATGATCTCAATGCCAGCCAGGCCGCCAGAGCGACCAGCAGTCTGTAGTTCCTTGAGCACAGCTCCATGCAACTTCTTGTTGTGTACAAGCTCCTCGAGAGCCTCACCTTGTATACCATTGGCTTGAGCCAGCTTCTTGAGCGCCGGTTCAGCAGGCACAATGATAGCGACGGGCTTAGCCTTGGAGTCATCGGCATACACGCAAATGTTGGCAACGACAGACGCAGAACGGTAGACGGACTCGAGCTTCTCCAGGGCAATGTACTCGCCGTTCTGGGTCTTGATCAAGTTCTTCTTGCGGTCAATCAGCTTCAAGTGTCCGTTCTGGTCCCATTCGCCAATGTCTCCAGTCTTGAACCACCCGTCCTCAGTGAGAGCCTCGGCTGTTTCCTTGTCATTCTGGTAGTAGCCATCCATAATGCTAGGTCCACGCAGCCACACCTCACCCTGTGCACGGGGCTTGTTGGTCGCGTAGTAGCCAGCATCCGGGAAGTCAACCAACTTGGCCTCAACGGCAGCAGGCATGGCACCAATTGAGTCGGCAGTCCATTCCATGGGGTTCTGCAGAGCACCCATTGCAGTCGTTTCAGTCAATCCGTAGCCGATAATCATGGGTGCTATGGCCATGGAAATGAAGTTCTGAGTATCTCTGGCCACTGGACCACCTCCGTTCATGCACAGCTTAAGGCGGCCACCTGTGGCCTCCTTGATCTTGTTGAACACAACAGCGTCCAGAACTCCGTACCCTGGCAGGCCCCAGCCCATGAGGTTTGTCTTTGCCCACATGGCTCCCCAGAACAGGTTTCGCACAATAGGGCTTCCACTGGAGACCTTGGCGATGATGCCCTTCTTCACGCTCTCAAATACTGCTGGCACTCCAACGAGGACGCTAGGTTTGAATTCGCGAATGTCTCCGTTGCAGTTGCGCACTGAAGCATCCGAGAGGGTCTTGGGGTTACCGTAACCCATGGTGGTACCCCAGTAGAGTGAAGCATTCTCAAAGACAAACTCCAAAATGTGTGCTAACGGAAGGTATGTCAAGAGGCCGTCTCCGGGACCCAGGAAAGGTTTCACGACCACGCTTACACCAGCGACCGAAGCAACAACGTTGCTGTGCTTCAGCGGGACACCCTTGGGAGTACCGGTGGAGCCGGACGTGTACATGATGCAGCATAGGTCCTCGGGCTTGGGAGGTACGGGATCCACGGGGTTTTCCTCGCCCAGCTTTCTCAGGTCATCGAAGCTGATAACCTTGACATTCGGGTATGCCTTGGTCAGCTTCTCGACGTGTTCCTGCTTGATCTTGTTCTGGCTGTTCCAAACAACGTGGCGGATCTCGGTGGCGTCCTTGAGAACATTCGTGAGGGTGGGCAGCAGGTGGGGGTCCAAGAAGATGACCTTGGCAGATGTGGCGACCATGGAGTGACGCAGACCCTCCTCGCCAAGTGTGTCGTAAGCGGTCACGATGGGCATGGACTGCGATGCGGCTCCATGGGACATGGCGAGCCAGTAGGAGCTGGTGGCGGCAAAGATGTGGATGCGGTCATCTTTGTCCAAGCCTAGCTTGCGCAGACCGGCTCCCACTTGTAGTATGAGTTGCTCGTACTCGAGGTAGGTGAGATACTCGTAACTGCCCAATTCGAAGTATGTCCACTGGTCATCGCAAGTCTCAGCCAAAAGAATAGCGGCCCAGCGCAAAGCGCTGCGTTGAGGGTGGTGTCGGTGGTGGTTGGCTTGTACTGTACTTACCTGCTTGTCCACCTCGCGCTCCTCTCCATCTACTATCTTCTTGACTTTCTTGGTTTCTTGGTGGGTGCGAACCAGTTTGCGCGAGCCCAGGGCCTTGGCATTGCCGTACTTTTCAACAGAGACGCGGACGAGCTCGTAGAGGGTAGAGATGTTGGGCTCGGGCTTTGCGATGAGGTCGGGAATGGCGGCAGGAAGTCGGCGGATGGGTGTCTCGCCCTCGACAGGCTTCTGGTCGGGCACTTCGACCGAGAAGGGAGGTTTTGCCTGGAACTTTGGGAGAATCGTCGTCATGGTGGGCGGGTATCACAGGTAAAAACAAGCAGGAACAAGGGGTTGTGTCGAGAAAATGGAACGGAATGGTAGCAGAGGCAGCTGGTCGAACAGCAGCGTCTCGGTTTGCAAGTTGCGAATTTGCAACAAGAAAGAGGAGAATAGTAGAGCTCAAGCTGGTGGAAGCGTGTGGTGGGTGATTGGGGAGAGCGGTTGATATCTGCAGAGGGGTTTGGGTCGCAGTGGTGGTTTCTTGTCTCGCAAGGAGAGACGTCAATGTGAGTGGGTGGCTCGAGCTCCAGTGACTTTCGATTGGCATGGTGAAGCTGCCCTGCAGCGGGCTGTGAAATGCTCGGCAAGGCAGGACCATATGACGTCCTCAACCCTGGCTTCTGTGCTAGCGTCTAGATGCAGGCAGGGATCAGGCGGATGCCCTGTCAGGATCTACAATGTTTTCGACGCTGCCCAAGTACCATAGTAGGCGTTGGACCTCTTCGACGATCACCTGGTCTAGCCAACACTGATCTTGGTCCCTGAACTGTCCGACGTGAAAGACTCCTAGGTAGTAGTCTTTTGGTAAGCTCACTCTCGCTGAACTCGCCTGGCTGCACTTGGGTTGGCTCATAAAAAAAATTATCAATTCCAACTTCAGCCAGCAAAGGCACGTAACCTCGGCTGATACCGAGTATGACCGCTGCAATCACGCAGCCTTCATTTCTCCTGTCCCAATCTGTATCGTGTGCCGCTTCTGTTGAGACCACGTAGTAGACCTGACGAAGATTCTTGTCCGTTTGGTGGCTGAGTGCAGTATCGAGTTTCACGAACCCTTCTGTCAGTTGGGTCTCTTAAGACATTCCCTTGGACATTGTTTGACGGCCAGAGACACAGCCTAATGGCTACGATGCTTGTTTCAAAGCCTGACTCCAAGTTAAGCACAACACCTCGCCATGGTTACTAGTTCCAGAGCGTTCATTGCACTCCATGAACCACCTACTGACCCTGAAAACACCTGCTGTATTTGAAATGACCCCTCATCGCCCTGGTAGTTGGGGAGTGAGACTCGGAGGCTCTGCTCTGCCATGAATCTACCACAAGCGTCTACAGAGCGAACACATTGAAAGAATAAGTGGGACTGCACGTCAACTGTCATCAGGCAGGGGTCAAAGCCACTCAGTGGTTCACCACATGTCCAAGACTCCCGCTCGTTGTCACCAACGCCCTTCACGCGCACCACGGCACAAGTACAAGCACTCGCGTTCGCACGCCAAATGTCGAACAATGTTTCCAGCATACCCGCAACGCTCCCTATCCTTAGCAACATGGCGAACGCAAACGCGAAAGCGATAGAGAACCTGTTGGCTCAACTAGAACCAGAAATCGAGGACGCTGAAGAAGGCAGGTAGCATATAAAAAGTTCATTTTCAACCACCAAAAACAAACAAAAAAAAGAAAGAACAACATTTCTCACTATCGGCACATCATGCCAAGCCTCCTGTTGCAGAAGCCTTCCTCCTCTTTGCCCAGTCCTTCCCCTCGCAGAACCTCGGCTTCATCGACTCCAAGGCGAGCAGCCTCGACATCTCGATCAACGGCCGCGACTTGACCATAACCCAGTCCCCGGCTATCTTGTCGTCGAATCGAGCCAATGGAACAACAGGAGCAGGTGAGTCTTGACTCTGATCGAGTCTCGTCTCTTGACTTCTCCCGTACTGCAGCCGCATGAAAACACCGAACCTTACGTATACACATCCACAGTGGTCTGGAAAGTAACTCCTCTCTTTGCCTCATGGCTCGCCTCTTCGTCGTCCTCTACCTCTTCTAGCAAAGGTAGCAGTAGTCGCAACAACCGCAGCGCAAACACCAAACACACCAAACACACCAAACACACCAAGACCAAGGTCAACACAGACACCGCGATCAGCAGCAAACCCAACATCCTCTTCCGCAACGGCGTGCTCTCCTCGGCCTCCATCGTCCTAGAACTAGGCTGTGGCGTCTCCGCCCTTGTCGGCCTCGCCACAAGTCCCCTCGTGCACCGCTATCTCCTCACAGACCAACCCTACGTAGCCCGCTTTGTTGAGCAAAACATAATCCAGAACAGCACCGATGCTGCCCTTTTCTCTCCTTCCACCAACAACAGCAACCTCAACAACAAGCGCAAAGCTCCCTCCAGCGGAAGCAGCGCGAGCAAAGGCGCCAACGCCAGAGCCAACGCCACCGGAAACTTAACCTTCCACCCCTTGGACTGGGAACTTGACACGCTCGACCCAGCCACCCTCGGCATCCCCAACCTCGTCGTTGCCTGCGATTGCGTCTATAATGACGCTCTTATCGTGCCGCTAGTGCAAAGCTGTGTGGATGCGTGCAGGTTACAGCTCTTCTCTTCTGCATTCTCATCCTCCTCCTCACCTTCAGGACATAAGGAGAGAGCAGAGCGTAACGATGAGGAGGGGAGCATTGCGGAGCTAAACCCTTGCGTTTGTGTTGTTGCGCAGCAGCTGCGCGCACCAGAGGTCTTCGAGGCATGGCTGAGTGAGTTTATGCGGAAAGGATTCCGGGTTTGGCGGATGCCGGACGCAGAGTTGCCAGAGGGCTTGCGGAGCACCGCGGGGTTTGTGGTTCATGTTGGGATACTGAGGGAGGCCTATGGATAGTAATAAAGCCAGTGTTAATGTTTAGTGCGCATAGGTGATGCATAGATAATTGGGATGATCTTGTCTTGATCCCAAAAGAAAACTACCGAAACTAACACATACGGCTATTGTCACTGTCGGGTCTCCAAAGTGAACGTGCAAGAGGTATGTTGTGATCTAGGTTTGTGATTGTGCCCGTCGCTAATACCATTTTTGCGTTCCCATGAAAAGTCATACTTTGCAGCACCTACATGTATGTATATAAAGAGTCTGAGCTCAAGCCTGAATATATCCACATTCACCGCATCTCAAAAGAGAGCGAGCGCCAACCAAACAAAAAAAGCCCAATAACATGACCAAATCGAACGCCTACCCGAGAAGAAAGAAATAATACCATGAAGAGTAATTCAAGCAAAAACTTTTATTACCATTCCAGTGGCTCCTTCTTGGTTTCTCCCCGATTCGTCATGGGCACAGGGGCAGCCTTGACCGCCAGCTTGCCGCCTCTGCCCTTTCTCCTCAGGTAGGCGGTGCCATCCAGCCATGGGGTTTCTTGTGTCATCTTCTTCTCAAACTCAGCAATTTTGTCCTCCATCTGCAGGGTCAGACCAATATCGTCCAGACCATTGATCAAGCAGTGTTTCCTGAACTCCTCAACCTCGAAGCTGCAGATGGTCTTGCCATCCTCATCCTTAATGAGTTGGTTGGGCAGGTCGACCTCAATCTCCTTGCCAGCATGGGCCACCTTAGCGATAGCCTCAACGTCATCCTGGTTCTTGATTGGGATGGGCAGCATGCCATTCTTGAAGGTGTTGTTGAAGAAAATGTCGGCAAAGGATGGTGCAATGACACAGCGAATGCCAAAGTCATTCAGAGCCCAAGGAGCGTGTTCCCGGGAGCTACCACATCCAAAGTTAGGACCAGTGCAGACGAGGATTTTGGCGCGGCGGTAAGGCTCCTGGTTCAGCACAAAAGATGGGTCTTCCTGTCCGTCGGGCGTAAATCTCCAGCCGTGGAAGAGAGCGGTGCCCAGACCTGTGCGCTTGATGGTCTTGAGAAACTGTTTGGGGATGATGGCATCGGTGTCAACGTTGGAACGCTCCATGGGAGCAGCGATACCCTTGAGCTCGGTGAACTTGGGCAGGCCTGCAGCTGCCGTCGAAGGAGAGGTATTGGGGTGTGTTAGGTTAGTTTCATTCTTGGGAATGTCGGCAATTTGCTCTCTGTCCGATTCGTCTTCGGAGACTCTTTCATCCACATGGGCGGGCTCAGGGTTGGCCTTAAAGGCCTCAATATGTGGGCTGTTTTTGTACTCGGCCAGCTTCCGCACGTCTGCCAGCTTGCCAACAATGGCAGCGGCAGCGGCCATGACAGGAGACATCAGGTGGGTTCTGCCACCAGCTCCTTGTCGGCCCTCAAAGTTGCGGTTGCTGGTACTGGCACATCTCTCTTGCGGCGACAGAATGTCTGGGTTCATACCCAGACACATACTGCACCCAGCCTCACGCCACTCGAAGCCAGCATCAGTGAAGACCTTGTCGAGACCTTCAGCCTCAGCCATGTCTTTGACGAGTCCAGAACCAGGGACAATCATGGCTCTCTTGATGTTGTCGGCAATCTTCTTTCCTTTGACTACCGAGGCGGCAGCGCGCAAATCCTCGATTCTGGAGTTCGTGCATGAGCCGATAAAGACTTTGTCAACGACGATATCCTCCATAGGAGTGCCGGCAGTCAGGCCCATGTACTCAAGCATGCGGCGACCAGAAGCCTTCTTTGCTTCCGAGGCAAAAGTTTCGGGGTCGGGAACACTTCCAGTAATGGGGACAACGTCCTCGGGACTCGTGCCCCAGGTGATGGTAGGAACAATGTCCTTGGCATCAATGAAGATGTCAATGTCGTACTTGGCACCATCGTCGGACTGCAAGCTTCTCCAGTAGGCGACAGCCTTGTGCCACTCGGGCGAGTTGTACTTGGGGGCCAGAGGCCGGCCCTTGAGGTACTCAAAAGTGATATCGTCTGGCGCGACCATGCCAGCACGAGCGCCACCCTCGATGGACATGTTGCAGATGGACATACGCGCCTCCATCGAGAGGCCGCGAATGGCAGAACCACAGAACTCAATGACCGCACCGGTTCCACCAGCAGTTCCGATCTTGCCAATGGCATGCAGGATGATGTCCTTTGAGCTAACACCGGGCGCCAGCTCGCCATCGACTTGTATCCGCATGTTCTTGCTGCGCTTAGTGATCAGACATTGGGTGGCCAGCACGTGCTCCACCTCACTGGTACCGATACCAAAGGCAAGAGCGCCGAAGGCACCGTGGGTCGAGGTATGGCTGTCACCGCAGACAACGGTGGTAGCTGGCAGGGTGAAGCCCTGTTCAGGGCCAATGACGTGCACGATACCCTGACGCTTGTCGCTCAGGCCAAAGTAGGTGAGGCCAAAGTCCTTGACGTTCTCCTCAAGAGTGACACATTGTGTTCTTGAATCGTCCTCTGCAATGAAGCTGGCGATATCTTTGAGGGTTTTTCTCGAACTCGTAGGGACGTTCTACACAGCCAATTGTCAGCATGAATCGTGACAGGGTGTGGGATAAAGGAACAGTGGCTAGTTTTGCAAAGGTGAACGCACGTGGTCTGTGGTGGCGAGAGTGCAGTCAGGCCTGCGGACTGGACGGCCAGCGTTCTTGAGCCCCTCGAAGGCTTGAGGTGATGTCACTTCGTGGACAATGTGACGATCTAGGCGGGATGACTGGTTAGCTTTGGGGGCAAGTCTTACCCCAATTCTGGGCCTGGCGAGCGAGGGAATTGTGCGCACCAATGTAGAGGAGAAGAGTGCCGTCCAGCTTCTCGTCGACAATGTGTGCTTGAAGCACCTTGTCGTACAGAGTCTGGGGAGCTCTATCTGCTGCAGGCATGTTGAGAGACTAGGGCTGGGATATGGAATTGAGGCTGGTGATGCCCAGGTTTTCTCTTCGCGTTCTGACAGCTATGCCTCGGGTATTTCGACGCGATGGTGGGCGAAGCAAGGGGTGTCAAGATAATTCAGAGTGTAGTATAGATTGGGTGTCAAAGACGGAGGAGAAGAACGCAGAGCGGAGGCCACAGAAGGAGCGAATCTCTACGGAAAGAGATGGGAAGAGCCAGAAATAGAGAGGAGAGCAAGGTCCCAATTAACCTGCGCGTCCAGGTGAACCTTTTTGTATGGGAGCGTACAATATTCGGGAATAAATGCATGCTAGAGACCAGCAGGGCGACGCCTGGCTTGCGCCGATGATCGGAGGCGTCTTCATGCTCCGGTCAGCGGCGCAGTGGGGAGCCAGTGAGGTCAGATTGCAAACTCTGGCAATGGCATTGGTTGCAGCGACGTTTTCCATCCCTGCTTCAGCGCTGGGCTGCAGGCGGGGAAAAGTGCAAGCGTGCGTTGTAGCCACACCCTTGCTGCCACCACGACGCAGGGCCGCTCGGTGGGTCTTCTGTGTGGGGAGGTGGGACTCCGTCTTCCTGCGATGCCCTTCCTTTGATATCCTGAGAGCCCGGTTCCCTATCTGAACTGGAAGGGCCAACAGGCAGGGAGGCGAATAGCATGCACAACAAGCCTGATCTTTGGGGCTTTCGTGCTAACCCGGCGAACTTGGTGGTGGCCGTCGGCTTAGCAGCGAGAGCCAAAGAAGGCAGGCCCGATGAGAGACGCCGAAGCAGGGGTCTTCCCTGTCCCCCACCTGCCGATTGACAAAATGCCCGGATTCCACTGGCTCCGGTCTTGAGCGGCCGTATGGGGTCTGCCGCCTGTTTGTGGAGTCTCGTGCTCCGGCCGGCGCTCCGTTCTTGCTACCATGGAAAAGGCTGAACCTTTCCCTACTTGTTGTACCTGCCGAGGGTGCGCAACAAAGGGCTTGATTTGTATGTTGCTTTGATGTCGGCTTACATGATCGTCGGAAAGCCCTTATTCAGGATGCTGGAATTGGTATGTGGTCATTGAGGAGATCATGCGGAAAAGCTGCCGAGTTCGTCTGATGGTTGAAGCATCGCGACTGCCTGTTTCGGGCAAGGAACTTCTTCACAACCGGGCCTAAGCCGAAGTCTGCAAAATTTTGCAGAGACGTCTCATCATGGAACCATTCGAATTAGTCAACGATTTGTTCCTTGTTGTTTCTTATTCTTCTTCTGGTTCTTCTCTCTCTTCTACCTCCACTATCTTGCGCGTCTCGCGAGAAGATGATAGCTTGTACACTTGTATATCGTGACAAATCACCACCCTCTCAAGCACAGATGCGTTGGCGGAAAACTCCAATGGCAAGAGCAACCCAAGGCTTCATCAATGGCAGGCAACTGAAACGACTGTAGCAGTAACAATGGACTCCAAATTGTCTCGAATTCTAGTCTATATACATCCCCTGCAGGTCCCATCTCACTTTCTTCTCTTGCCACCACCACCCTCGTCTCCGGCCTTCCTCTTCTTGCCTTCACGACTCCAGAACTCCTTGTTCTCCCTCTTCTCGCGCGCCGCCTTCTTCTCCGCCTGCAAGTTCATCTTCTCCTTGAACGCAGCCCGGTTCTTGTCCTTGGCCGCCTTGCGCTTCTCCGCCACGTCCTTGCGAATCGTTGACAGCTTCTGCAGAAGGTCGCGCGCCTTGCGCTCCTCTCCGCCCACAACCACCGCCCGCTTCTGCATGTACGTCTTCTTTTTCTGCGGCTTGGTCGTCACAATCTGCGACTTGTACGGCAGTTCCGCCGCGAGCTTGCGCGGCACCCGCAATGGGTTAAAGTGGCGCTCTGCGCGCTCAATCTTGCGGTACGCGCTGTTGCGGTTCTGCGGCGTTGCGAGGCTCTCTTCAGCGCGGATCTCGCCCGTCAGGCGCGCGCGCTGCCACCCAACCAGGTTTGTCACAGGGTTGTAGAAGCGGTGCGGCTTGATGGGGTACCAGGCGCGCAAGAACACAATGTCGCTGAGCAGGATCTTGTCTTCAAAGGTGGCGCGGAAGTGGCCCTCGGGCTTGGACAGCGCGCGCTTGATCTGACCACGAATGCCCGAGACAGTCTTGATGGAGGCTCCTTCGAACTTGGCAATCTCGAGCGACGTGTTGAACATATCCTTGATGAAGGCCGTATTCTTGAAGATCTTGTAGGGCGTACCAGTCAGCTTGAGCTTCTTGACAATCTCCGTCGACTCGTCCACGCTCAAGACTGTTCCCGTTGCTGCTATCCTGAAACCTGGGTTCGAGGACGAAAAGTTCTGGAAGCAGACGAATCCGCTGTTGGGCGCAATAAGAGGGCCGTAGAAGGTACCGAAGCAATGCATGTGCTCCGGTGTGTACTTGAGCATTCTGTTGCGGACTCGGGAGTCGGAGATGCTGTAGATGGGAAGGGTTTGGAATCTCCTCCATCCTAGGGAAAAGATGAGCGGGTCGCCCGTCTTGAGAATCTTCTTGTGCCACCTGTGACGTTTGATTCGCACTTGCACGAAACCAAAGCGATCCTCTGTAGCCGATAGTCCGCCCACGATGATAGGCATTCTGGAATTAAACTGCTTGACGAATTCGGCTGGCACCCCCTCAAGAACCAGCTTGGCGTATTTGCCAGCCTTGAATCCCTCGACTAGGACCCGTTGCCTCTCGTCAAGATTCTCAAACTCGGACTTGTTGATGTCCAGCTGCTTCTGTATCAGGGCTTTTTGCGCGTCGTACCAGTCGTCCTCGCCAAATTCTTCGTCCTTTCCGCCCTCGCGGCGCGCATTCGCCTTATCGTTGGCGAAACCCTCTCTGTCCTCTTCCTCGAAGCGCAGCTTGAGCTCTTCTTTCCGGCGTGCGTTCTTTTCGCGCTCAGCTTCTAGAGAGTCCTCGGTGGGCCCATGCTTTTCGCCGGTCTCGAGATCCTCAAAGGCACCGTCTCCTTCACCGTCGCTTTCGCCTTCTGCATCACCGTCGCCGTCTTCACCGCCTGAGCCGAAGCCCTCAAAATCGTCATCTCCGTCTCCGTTCTCGACATCGTCCAACAAGCTGGCGGCAGTAAACTTTTTCCTCAATGCCTCAATGGCATCCTCGCTTGACCAGCGCGAGGCAAGTGCGTTGTAGTCGAAGATGGGCACCGATCGGTCGTCCGAGAGGTCGTCCTTCTCATTCTTAGATTTCTTGAAAAACGTCTCGTCTTCGGAATCGGCCTCAATATCTTCTTCCTCTTCGTCCTCTTCTGCCTCGCCATTCTGGTCTTCGCCCTTCCACCGCTTGATGACATCCATCAAGCTGAGAGAGTCATTGTACAACATGCGTGCCAAGTCCGCTGCTTGGAAGGGCTTTCTCTTTCCGTGGCGCTGCTCGGCTCGTTCTTGTAGGTTGTCTTTCCACCTGAGGGCTGCTTCTTCATCGTCCGAGTCGAAGTCTTCGTCGTCGTCATCCAGATCGTCGCCAGATATGGAACCGAGATCCGAGTCACTGTCGGCAAACGCAACGTCGTCCTCGTCAACCTTTTTGTCGGCATTGCTTCGGAACATCTTTCCCAGTTTGTTTTCGTCGAATTCAGCGTCTTCGTTGTCGGAGGCACCCTCGCCGTCAACAGAGGCATCATCATCATCTCCATATTCTTCGATATCGGATCCCTCTCGCTCCGCAACTCTTGCCTTCCGCTGGGTCTTGCGACCTGTATCCTCCTCAGCAGCAACCTCTTTGAGCTTTTCGCCACCAGCGAAAAGCTGCACGCCGTCTTCAGTCTGACCGAGCAGGCGCCGCTCAGACTGCAAGTTGACAATCAGCTCCTCGCCTTCGCCGCGCTCCACATCCTTGGCATCCTTGTCAAACGTGAAACCCTTGTCTCTGTAGATGTATATGGCGTCGCCATCGACCTTGAGCCCACTGCGGTCGGACATGGGGGCATACAGCTTTCTCTCCTTGTCGTCCAGTCGCCGGCGGCCCGTCTTACCTGTTAATTTGGCCATGGCCTGCTCCATCGAAGGCGTAGGACATGGGTCAGGCAGCGCTTCCATGCTGGCTACGGTATAGTCGCCCAGACCCGGAATATGCACGCGTTGGCCCTGCGACGAGAAGTTTGTGCCGCGAAGGTAGCCAGTCAGGACAATGGACCGGTCGCATTTGTCGTCCTCTTCGATCTTGGTCGGGTGGGTAATGTCGCGCCAGCTGTCGATGATGGTGTAAGGGTGCGAGTTGCGCCAGATGAGCGGACGCGGGTTCTTCATGATGGAGAGGAAGCGGGACAGGTTATGGATCTCGCGGTCTGGGTAGCGTCCGTTGATGACTCCAGAGAGGTAGAAGAGGTGGGCGCCCTGGTACAGCTCGCTCCATAGCCTGTGCTTGAGCCGCTTTTTCGCATCCTTGAGGGCCTGGGGCTTGCGGAACAGGTCCAGGTGCGTGAGGATGCCAAAGACGTTGCCGGGCATGCCCGTCGCCGCCAGCACGTTGAGGAACTCCATAGTTTCCATTTCGAAACCGTAGTTGCCATCAATCATAAGGAGCACAATGTCTGCGACTTTGGCAATGTCGACCATGGCCTCGAGTTCGTTGGGGCATTCGAGGAACGTCAGGCGCTGCTTCTTGGACGTCACAACAGTGACGGGACCCTGGGGGTCCGTGATTGTTTCTTTGGCATATCGGCGAATCAAACTTTTGAGGAGTGTTGTTTTCCCGACGCCGGGAGGACCGACTATTGTGACGAGTCGTGGTGGAGGTTCATCAGGGAGACGATCGACGAGAGGAACGTGGAGGCGCTTTTCTCGGATCTAGGCAAGGGAAGCGAAGGAGGTGAGCATACATTCTGGAGCAAACAGAGACAGCCAAAGTGTAGTAGAGAAGAAGAGACGTACATCCCCAGAACGAGCGGCCTGCTTCTGGAGTTTGCCAGGCCTGTGGACCGCAAATGCTTTTGGATTTTGGCCTGTTCACGACGAAGAGGTGAGCCAGAGAGTCGAGACGGTGTCGACGATTCGCGCGTATCGAATGCGTGATTAGCAGGAATGAACATACCTCCAGAAGTGTTGACCTTCTTCTCCTTAGACTTGCGATGAGGCTTGTGTGCCTGGCCGTCCATCTTTGCGAAGATTGCTAACGTGCAATTCCCACCTTCAACCTCAGAACGCAAAGCAGCAAGAAGGGTCGCATCTAACGCGAATATGGGACAAAATTTCAGGCGGGAGACTTATCGATAAGAAGATACAGGGATGAGGGAGCCGCAGCGGCGACTGCAAAGACCGTGAGTGGGTCGGTACTTAGGTACAATAATCAAGATACAGCCCGTTGAATCTGAATGCTGGGTGTGCCGATTATCTGTGGGCAACTTTGGTTAGATAGATTGGAATTGTTTGATTTTGTAATCCTCGCACAGAATGCAATCACTGGAATGCCATCAACATGCTTGAGTGGTTGAGAATCTGAGGCTTTCGACTTCACAAGCACGGTGTGCAAGAGTATTGTGTCACTGAATTTGTACCCAACAAAGCCCATCACTTGCGAGACACGCACCGAGTTACTTAGTATAATACGGCAGTTTTATGCAATTTTGGATGCTTTCAATGCTGCAGCCAAATCTGCTAAATTCGGTCCGCAGCAGTAAGTACTCAAGGGTGACTCGATTTTTAAAACAATTTTCGAAAGCTCAAGACCCTTCAATATATATATATAAACGATTACTTGAGGGTAGAATAACTCTCAACATCGTGCAAATGCCCAGAGACTAGAGAGAAGGTACAGTGAGTGAGTACCTAGGCTGTATCTGACAGGCTGTCACAGGCAATCACTAGCCGCGTTTGCCCGCTGATGGTGCCCACTAGAGCCCACCTGCAGATGTCCAGCGCATGACGTAGGCATCCGAGGCACCTTCACCAAGCCGCTAGGTCCCTCCTCGAGGCTGTCCAGAGTGCCGTACCCGCTACTTATAACCCAACCGTGACCTATTTCTGTTCCATGCTTGGCATTTCCTAAGACACAACCACGACCTCCACCATTCGATATTTCTCTGAACAACTTCTCTACGAACATCCGAAGGCCATACCAACAGCCAGCATGCCTAGCATCATTGTAAGTTCCTATCTGCTTTCTGTTGATATTGCTGGTGTCACCAACTAACGGTCTCGTCCAGGTCAGCCTTTCCAAGTCCTCCTCCACGGACCAAGTCGAGGCGTAAGACGACGCACCTTTCTCATCTTGCCTATCATCGCAGCACAATATACTGACGGAATGACAAACAAGTGCGGCCAAGGAGGCCGAGCAAAAGGGCTGGACGGTCACCAACAAGTACACCTCCACGATCAAGGGTTTTTCGTATGTTTCCTCTTCTATTCTCGCCCGCATCATTGATATCGCCTTATAGCCTGGCACAGCATACTAACATTTCTATCCTTTCTACGTAGCGCCACCAAGGATGTTCCCGAGGGCTCCGTTGCCACACAAGACGTTGAGGCGCTCAAGAGCGTTGAGGGAGTCGAGGACATTGAGTTTGACTCGACTGTGACAACGCAGTAGACGATAGACGCACCTGAGAACGGACGCCTGGCGATGATATATTCGGCGTGGCCTACATGTAGCCTCGACCGAGGAGCTCTTGGTTTTGACCGACTTGCCACATTCTTGCTATAGCGCTTTACAATATCACCTACTTCAAACCCTTTGACCACCTGCAACTTTGGAAACCAGAGGGCGGCTTCTTATCGCTGCCACTCGCGGCCACTCCAACCTGCCTGTCTGCGATCCGTCAGCGCAGTGGGGTCTTCGTCGCGGGGTAAAGGGGCGCTCCCCACGGCTGCCGCGCTTATCTTATCAGTACCCCTGGCTTGTGTCCAGGACATGCATGTGCTGATGAGATCACTCTGCCACTTGCCATTCTTGCTGTGCTGTGCTGTGTGCTGTCTTTCCATTGAGCCTTTCTCTCCGCATTTTCAGGGCCAGCCTTGCCCTGCTCCTCTCGAGCTTCCTGCAATGCCGCCATGAACTACATAGCGAGGCCATTGAGGTGCTCTCCCACCTCGAGAGCCTCTCAAGCTCTGTATTGCTCCCATCGCACAGCCAGCAGCACTCTTTTTGCTGGGCCTATCACCTGCCGGCGGTTATTGCACACGGGTTTCCCACACAACAACGACCAGGTGCCCCAGTTGGCCAAGCAGCCTCTCCACCATCTGAGCCTCGCCGACCTCGTCAGGTAAGGAGCTGAAGGGAAAAGTCCACTCCCATCCGTAGATCAGGCCACGTCGACATAGATCTGACATATTTCTCTGCCACAGACATGGCCGTCCGCCACTCTCGGCCGAGGCTCTGCTGGCCTCTGCGCGCTTCACACTTTCTCTGCTGCCGATCCGCCTGGCCCACCGGATCCAGGCTCTCCGCAACCTGCCATACATAGTTGTCTCCAACAGCAACATAACCAAGATTTACAACAACTATCAGCACTCGCTCTCGACCCTCCTGCCCTGGCTCGACGGCGGTTCCTCGCCCAAACACACCCTCTCCACCCTCGAGGACGAGATCCGCTTCACCGAGGTTCTTGCCGAGCTCGTCCAGACACATACCGACACCATTCCCCTTCTGGCCCAGGGCTTCCTCGAATGTCGCCGCTACATCTCGCCCGCAGAAGTCACCCGCTTCCTCGACGAGCATCTTCGCGCCCGCATCGGCACTCGCCTCGTTGCCGAGCAGCACATAGCTCTGCACTTTTCCAGCACCCCGCACTTTGACCCGAGCGCAAGCCCGACCCCATGTCCTAACCACCCGAGTTTCATTGGCGTCATTGACACGGCCCTGCGGCCTGCGGGTGTCGTCGACAGCTGCGGCGATTTCGTCGCTGAAATATGCGAGCTGAAGTACGGCGTGCGGCCGCGATGGGAAATCGACGGCGATCCGGACACGACGTTTGCATTTGTGCCCAATCACCTCGAATACATCGTCACAGAACTTCTCAAGAATGCCTTTCGCTCGACAGTTGAGAGTGGCATGACACGCGAACCCGTTGTCATCACCATTGCTCCCGAGCCACCCACTGCCGAACGGAGCCCTTCCGCCGAACAGGGCAACGGAGGCAGCAGCAGCAGCCACGGCAAAAGCAAGATCTCTCAAGACGGTACGGTAGAGCTGCCCCTACCTCGCTCCGAAAAGGGCAGTCTCACAAGTGACGCCATCAAGCCGCTCGACGACAACGCGCCAGGAGTAACAATCCGCATCCGCGACCGCGGCGGTGGTATCAGCCCCGACGTGCTGCCGAATATTTGGTCCTATTCTTTCACGACAGTTAGTGAAGACGAGGATGAACTCGTGCCAGGTGGAAGCGGCAGCGATGGCGGCGGAGGAGCAGGCCCCGGGGGTTCGTCTATTGACGCTCTCAATGTCATTTCGAGTGCCAACGGGGGTGCTAGCTCGATTGCAGGCCTGGGCTACGGATTGCCGCTGAGTCGAGCTTATGCCGAGTACTTTGGCGGTGGCGTCGCCGTGCAGAGTCTGTACGGCTGGGGAACTGACGTCTACTTGAGACTCAAGGGAGTTGGCAAAATAGAGTAAGTTGTCTCTCATGATTCTTCTGCTTTGGCAACCAGTATGGCCGAGACTGACATTGTCAACCCAACATCGATAGACAGCAGACATCGCAATCTTCCAAGCCACGAAATTGACGCCTCACTCCTCAAGATAAAAAATCAACCCTTTGCATATTTGGACAAATACACCCAACCTTGTGAAAAGAAAGGCAAGGACATCAGTCAGGCAACAGCACGTCTCAATCACAAATTTTCGACATCGCTCCATAGGGGGAACCTATGTTTAACGCGGTGAAACTTGCCATAATGCACGTTGTCCTCATACACACACCAAGACCAGCCCAGAGATCCAATCTCATTAGAATATGCAAAATAGGAGAAGAAACGATAGTTTTTTCTTTTCTTTTCTTTTCCTTTTTTGTTCTTTATTTTTTTTTTTAAAAAAAAAGATTAATTATACCGACTCATGACTCTGAGGGCCACTTGGTACCTACCTATGCTTGAAAAATTGTCTCTGTATCTCTCTGTATATGTTTGTTTGTCCAAAACGAAAATATCGCAACGCCGCCGTGACATGTGATTGTGCTTCTTTCTCCTTCATTTCATTTTCTCAACTCAACATGCATCCCACAACCGAGGTATAAATCATTTCAGTCCGCTCCTGATAAATACCATCCAAAAAGAAACATCATATACATCCGAACAGTGAAAGATACAATAAGAAAACCCAAGTGAGATTGAAGGCAGACTCCCAATCAGCCAAAGCCAACCTACATGTTAGCCAGCTCATTGTCAATCTGCCTATCCATAAAAGTACGTCTTTCGCCAACAAGCTCGGTCTGCAGTCTCTGCTCGACGAGTGCCCGCACCTGCTTCTTGGTGATGGTGTCGAGGTCGACCTCGCTCAAGACAGATTGGATGCACTCGGTGATCGCTAGATCATCGGGTCCTTGCACGCCGGGTCCGCGCGAAAAATCGACGACAGATGGCGAGCCTCCGTAGCCGCTCATGGCTGTGCCAGCGCGGCTCTGAGCATAACCAGCACCCATGGCTGTGGATGCGGGCCGGTCCTGGTACGGAGAGTTGTCTCGGTCAAGGGCGGTGCCAACGCTGTACGTGCTCTGTTGACGCAAGTGTGAGGATGGATGGTCGGTGTAGGGTGCCGTGAAGGTGCTATTGCGAGACATATGACCAGCTTGTAATGGAGCTGGGGACTGGGGTGGAGCCATGTATGCGCCACGGCCGGGCACTCCAGTGAGGATGCTCGGTTGCCGAATGGATGAGTAGACGCTCTTCATGTCGTCAAGCTCATACTCTCCAGCCATGCCGCCATTGTTGCCATAATATTCCTGGACGTTTTCAGTCATACCGCCTTTCTCGTTGTAATTGCCACGACGCCCTGGGAGGTTGTTTTGCAAAGCATAGTCGTCCCAACGTTGAAGGGGGATGGAGCGTGGGTCGTAGCCCTCATCGTCCTCGGCAACAATTTGCTTCTGACCCTTTTCTCCAATGACGACACGCGTGTTACCCCAGGAGAAGTTATCCTGGTTCCAGAAAGAATAGATGGGCAAGATGAAGGAATAGACCGGATATGCGAGAAGGTAAATAATCATCCAGCCAACGTGTTGCCATTGGCGCTTCAAGATGAAGATAAGTGCCTGCAAACCGTATACACCTGCCAACATGGCAATAGTAATCGTGGGGAATGCACCTTGATGCGTAGCAACCTTGTAAATCAGATAGCCCAGGTAGCATGTTGTGGCCGGCAGGATGATTGTTCCAGTCAAGTCAATCAAGACGACAAAGCGCATACTGAAACAACAGAAACCACACATGTCCTTGAGACGCATCAGCTCGACCAGGTTGTGAATTGTAGAGTTGATCCATCGTCGACGCTGGGACAGCAGAACACTCCAAGTCTCGGGGGCTGCGGTTTGGCAATAGGCATCGGGGGTGAATTTAAAGTGCATCTGCGGGAAATATTTAGTCATGAGCGTGGTCAGATATCGATCCTCTCCCAGAGACAGCAAATTCTTCTTGTGGAGAGTATCAACATGGCAGTCACTGTAGTCCCGGATGACTTCATCCGAAATGATCAGAGGCTTGCCACGGTCAGCTGTTCTCAGACGGTACATGGTGAAACTAGAAATTTCGTGTAAGCTTCCAATCGATACATGCAACAAGCAATGGAATAGAGTGTAGCGGGGTCAAGACTTACCATCCGGGCAAACAGGTAACGCTACCGAAGAGAGACTCGAATGCCTTTGCCAAGTTGTGAGAAATGAAGTATTCGTATACTTGAATCATTGTCCACCACGACTGGTCTTCGTTCTGCAAACTGGTTTCGCCACAGATACCGGCAATCTTCTTGTTGTTGGCACAACGTGCTACCAGTCGGTTGAGCGAGTCCTCTCGGACGCAGGTGTCGGCATCAATCATCAGCAAGTACTCGTACAGTTCTGGATCCACACCAATGATGTTGTTGATCTGGTGGAACATCTCCAATTCGAGAGGGCTCATGGGAGCACGGTGGTGGACACGGTTCAAGAAGCTCATCAACAGGATCTGGGAGTCACGCTTCCCGCGGTTACCAGGCTTTGCCTGGGTTTGCTCGACATCTCTGCCGCATTTGACGACAACGACGTATGGGACAACGTTGCCCTCAAACTCGTACAGTCCAGAGTAGACCTTTCCGTAGTTCAGTTGTTGGCTGCCGGCACCGACAGACTTGAAAGGCAATGCCGGTGGGTCAACCTTGGGGTCGACACCAAGAATGTCAAGCACGATTTTGGGCGTAGGGCGATCATTTCCAGCACCCGTGATGAGACCATCACAGATGACACAGATGAGTTTGCGCTTGTTGTCATATTGGAGAGCTGTCAGGGAATCCAAGGCTTTTCTGAGAGAGTCTTCGCCTTCAGTATAGGCTGGCACCTGACAAATGACAAACTTGTCTTGGGGGGTCGGCTTCCGTTTCGATCCAAACTGAAGAGCGGACAAGAACTTAATCAAAATGACTGCGCAGAGTATGATGGTGAATGCAAGGAGGATGTAGTTGTTGAATTCACACTTGGCAGTGTACCGGAAATCGAGGATACCGACATAGAAGGTGTTTTCCATGCAGTTCAGACTGTTCATCAGACTGGCATATGCCGTACCATTACCAGACTTTTGGGCATCCTTGATGAGTGCGTTCCATTTGGAGGTGACATCCAAGCCATAGTTGTCTGCCGCAACGGACATCATGTCGGTGTTGAGGAATTCATAGCTGCTTTCATCGTTCATTAGACCCAGCGTGTAGGTGTAGTCCGTCAAGTCAAAGATCTTGTCGTTGTAAATGACCCAGTCATGGTAGCCGTTTGAGCCTTGAGATTTGACATAACTCTTTTCCCACACAAGCTGTCCCTTGTAATACTCCTTGATCTTGGGCAAAAAGGTCTCGTTGTACCAGTATGTGTTATAGAGAGCACTCGTGGTATCCGTTTGGTAGTAACCAGAAGTGTGCTCCGCTGTGGGATACGTTGGGGTGGTGTTGGCTGTTAGTTCGATTGTCTTGTCAGTGACGAGACCAGGGCAAGCAAGAATCAGTGGAGGAACAAAGTATTCATCCAAGATTCCTCCGGCAAGCGCCTCCATGACGCTGGACGTCACTTCAGTCGTGCTATCGCTGTGATCTTCTTTCCAGAATTTCGAGATATCGTAGACGTTGCCACGGATGCCAACGTAAAAGTCATTGGCTCCAGTGTGCTGAGCGACCTCCTTGTAGTTCCACACTTTGTCGTAATTGGGACATATCAAGTTACCAAAGATGACGATCCAGAAGATGATGAAGCAGTTGATAAGCGTGATGAGGAAGCACAGCACAACCTTTTCGCGCCAGGCCATTCTGACATCGGGCCGCTTCATGCGGCCGACGAAGCTGAGAAGTGGCGACGGGATCCAGAAGGTCAACGTCCACACTATTGCGACCCAGACACGTCGACCCATGGTGACTGGCTCTTCCTTGATATTCTTGCCTTCGAGGAGTTCAGGTTCAACACCGCCGACGAATTGGCCCTCGCTGTTGTACTGGTATTCACCCCGGCGATAGTCTCCCTTGGTACCAAGACCATAGTCGCCCTTGTGGACGGGAAGAACGCTCTGTGCTCGTTGAGAGCCAACCATCGAAGCAGCGCGAGACCCAGCTGCAAGTCCAAGAGCCGCTGGACCGAGGAGAGTGGCCTGGGATCGATTTCTCTGGTGAGGCAGACCCTCATTGCTGTCATTTGCATTGGAATCTCCAAATGGCGACTGACCGAAGAAGCCACTGCCGTTGCTCTGAGCAGAATAACCAGTCTCAAGACCATGGAAGCCTAGCGAGCTGCCCATTCCAGGACCCAAATGCATACCTGGAGGAGCGGACTGTCTGTTGTCGATCATGACCTCTGCCTCCCACCACGCGTTCTCGTGCATCCAGACACGTTCATTGCCAACAATCACTTCTCCGTTCGTCCATCCACGTTCCAAGAGCCAATTCTGAATGCCTTCCTTGCCTTCTCCGCATCCAAGTACGGAGTAGCGGGTGACAAATTCCTCATGATCGAAGTCGGCAGTGAAATCCAAATCCTTGTTGCGTCGGTTCGCCCATTCTGGCAGTCTCCAGGATCGAAGCTGGCGAGAAACGGTGCCCGCAGACCAGGCAGACGTGATAGAAGGCAGACCCGCGATGGTAGCAGGCGCATCATCAGTAGGGTGAATGGAAAGGTGGTGCCAAGCGCGACTGCTGCTAAGAAGAGCCGGTAGGTCAATCCGCGCATTTCGGCCCAAATTGATGCCCTCGCCTTCCACAGGAAACAGCAATTTTTTCAAGAAACCATCCTCATCTGCGGCGTACCCAAGTTTTTCGAGAATCTCCTCTCTTTTTTCCAGAACGTGCAGCCTTTCGCGTCCGGCGGGACCCGACATAATGCCCAAATCCGGTGCTGCAGCAGCTACAGCATTCTGCATCTCACGAAGAACAGAGCTGCCAGCAGCCGGGACGTCTACTCCATCAGCCTTCATCTCTGCGTTGATGCCCATGGTGTCGTCAAAGACGCCACGAAGGGCCAAAGCCTTGCCCAGTTCTGGGTCGGGAACCTCCACAATCGTGAGGCAAACAGTGTCCGCATTACCGTCACTATTGGGCGTGCGAAGGCCACCCTCGCTGCTGCTGCTGTCGTCTGCGGATCGAGCTGGTCCACCCATTTCGGAGGCAATTGCTGCATTGGCCTTGGTGATCACCCAATCCACCAGAGCCTCATATAAGCCTCCAATAAATGTTTGTCTGTCCTCTGTGCTGCACTGAGTTGCCAGTACTTCAGGATCGACTCCCAGAAGCCCACTGGCATCCTCAATGATATCATCCAAGGAATCTTCGTCGATGTGGTAGTCGAGTGTGTTTCCCAGCTTCAAAACACCGGCCAATGTAGAAATCAGATTTCTGTGTGAAGCGCCCTTGATCCCAATGTGCTTGAGAGCGTCCCGGAAATCGTCGGCAGCCGCACCATCGTCGGAGTTGATCAGATAGGAGGGTGGGTCATATGTGCCTGACCGCTTGAGTAGTGTGTACGTATCTGGTGCCTTAAGGCCAAGGAACTCGCGCTCCGCAGGAGTAGCACCAGAGTTCAGTAGATAGTAGAACACATCAAAGGCTCGATATCCTGCCTGAGCAGGAACGTTCAAAAGACCCTTCTCTGTATCAATGCCTCCTTGCGAGAGCGCCACCGAAGCAGATTGAATGTCTCCAGTCAAGTTCAACGTCAATGTAACGGCAAGAGCGGCCTGTCGAGGGCTGGATGGATTGTTCGGGGTGCCGCATCGAATGAAGGGAAGAATAGCCTCGAGCGACTTGAATAGCAAGGGGGGCACTTGTACTGGGAGGGCATTCTGGAGGAACGGAACCAGCACAGAAGGGGTAGACGTGTGCAGAGAGCTACAGTGTGAACAGCGATTAGCACTTGTCCATACACTTGAACCGAAACATCTTCGCAGAAAGTGTGCTTACCTGAGAATGACAGCACCGTCCTCGGCGCGTCTCCTGGCATGTTCCCAAGCTTTTGTGCCAAGTGTGGTATCAATAGTGCCTCCTATTGAGGGATTCGGTGGAGGAGGATTCGCCGTGAGCCAAGTGTTAACGACGACACTAATACTTCAGTCAATACTGGACATGTAGGACAGCGACAAGCCATTTTTCCGAGACTTGAATACTTACCTGGATCCGGCGTCGAGACTGTACGCTCTTCCCTCGATGTAAATATTGTGAATCGAGTTCAACAGCGTGGTGGTGCTGACTTGCACAGACTGCTGGCCTGTCCCTCTCGAGGCACCGCCAAGCATGTCTGACGAAGCCACCGAGTACATAGACATTCGGTTCGCCATGACAAGCAAATATTCCTCGTGGAATGCCCGCCCGGACAAATCACGGGTTTTGATGAGAGCCTCAAGGCCTCGAGAACGCGGGCGCCCTTTCTTCCAATCTTCTTAATCTTCTGCAGTGTCGGCCGGAGCGTTGACCAGGATGGAGAACTGTCCAAGGCGTTCAAGCGAGTGTCGCGAAGTGGGGACTGAGGACGAGAAGTGTCGTAAAACGATTCGATGGTTGGAGGAGAGGTTCGTTCACCGGGCAGCACGCGTCGTCCGGACTCAAGAATCAATAAGGTCCTCCTGTCGTTCGTTGAATCCCTACAATCAGGCAAGCCGGATGAGTTGCCAAATTATCAGACAAAGAAAGGGAAACTGACGCTAGGTCTGAAGAGCAATGAGACCAGAGACAACCACCAAAGCGAGTGAGGCTGGCTGAATCTGCGGATATGGGTGGTTGAAGAGGTGAATGGACGAAGAGGAATCTCAGCAGCAAGCAATATCCGGTACGACGAACCGAGTCCGCCTGTAGGCACTGCAAGACAGAAATGTGCAGTGGTTGACGGCTCGATTGTACCCAAACATTTGGAAAGCGCTGCCAGGACGTGCCTAAGTTGCTGGTTCGAGGCTCTGTAGAGCTAGGCTCAACTCTTCCACAGGTATAGGGGACGTGCCAAAAGTTCATAAGCCACTGAAGTACTACGGCAGACTCTTGATGCTAAAAATGCAGAGACTGTACAGGGTACCTAAATCTTCAGGTACATCCGTGGACTCTCTCATAGATACCTTCAGGCACAACGAAAGAATCTTTGACACCCTCAAATAATCTATTGAGAGAACACCTGCGACAAATCGCGCGATGGTCTAGTGCAGCTGGATCTTCTCCACTGCGCGCAATTCATTTAAATGTTGCACGTAGCGGCGGTGTCAGTATGGAAGGCTATATGGGTATTGGCAAAGTCGAATATGGCAAGCCAGGTGCGAGGCTGAAGATGCGCTATAGATCTACACAGTGGTGGCAGAACAAAGGTAGCGGCTCGTCCATTCAGGGGCTCAAATATCAATAACAAGCCTCAAAGTACAATAATCTACAAGCGCAAACTCGCAGCTCGTAGCCGGTACTTGTGGGTCAGATGCATAAGTACCCAAGTACTCACAGTATGTTTGAGGATCAGAATAATACTGTCTTTGGTTTCCTTTTGTAAAACCGAGCTCGCAGACTGGCATCCCGTATCGCACAGCCATGGCATGTCTAAAAATACCAGGTTTACGGGTGGGATGTGGCACACCAAAAAAGCAGCACCTGATACGACACACTCCGTACCTCGCACAACGAGCATACAACAAAGCAGAGTCTGTTTGTTTGTAGGTGCGATGGCAAAAACTCAAGTTGACATGTTAAAAATGGGTCTCGCATCAAGGCTGTCCAGCGAAGAATACGAGGGTGCCTAAGGTTTGCTCCGATGAACAAGCCACATAGACAATGCGGCGACATGCAGTTGAACACGAAAACAGAATTGCCTGTTACGCAGAGTCATTAGGGAAAGAACGCCAAAGACAAGGGAAAAAGGGTGTTTTTTTTTGTCTGCCTTTGCGACCCTGGCTTGCCTGGCTGAGTTGCAAGGTCGGACGATGACGAGATTCTAACCACGAGAATCATGCTGCATCGCGGCATCTGGTCTCAGGAAGATGTTCAAGCGGTCTTGAGCATCTGCTCTTGTCTATTCGCGACATGCCTTTGTTTGTCGAGTCGGTATCCAAGTGTACTGCACCATCTTAGACGCGAAGATCCACCGGGCTGCAACTGATCTCCAGACATCTGAACATTCTGGAATCATGCAACGATAGAAAGCGGGCACATCCACGTCCACAGTACGGGGTCACGATGTACCTGAGTACCTTTCCCCAGTCCCAGCCAGCCGAAATCTAGACGGGCTCTGCCCTGGCCTGCAAAGTATGAATCATCAATGTTTGAACGAATGGTGTCAGATGCTCGTTCTTGATAGTACCCCTTTTACAGGTGGCGTTCCACAGAAAGGGGAAACCTCTGGAAACGACAGCAATTCCAAGCATTTCTGCTGTTGTCATCCAAGGCCGTTCTTGGCTGTCCCGCCGGCGTACAGTAGAGATGGGAGTGACCCTGAGGGGCAATCTGCTCTCTCCACGGAGGACCGACGGTGAAGGCAGCGGAAGAAGGACGGAAATGCCTCAAGTGGTGGCAAAACGGCCAAACCTTGAAGCGTCGTCGTCAGCAAAGCCGACAGCCCTACTGCCGGATAGCATGTCGAATATTATGGACGGGTCATGCTGTTGAAAGGAGGACTTGCAAGCTTTGAAGGAGTCGGTGAGTTGGGCCCCCATCGCAGCGCGTGTGGAGGACAAATATGCCGGCGCGTTCCAGTCACTCAATGTTGATTGTGGAGGCGAGACCCTAGGCCCTCGACAAAACGAGAATATCGATACTGCAGCTGGGATCGCCACTGGGGATCCGCTGCCAGGTTCCAGTTGCATATCTGGCAAGCCCGGTGGAACTGGAACGCCGGTAGCGCATTCCGCCCTGTTCGTACAGCGCAACGGGCACAATACCCTGGTACATTCAATGTCCTTGTATGCCTGTCATTGCTGGTCGCCCAGGACGAAGCATTAATGCAACTGACCTAGTACATAACCTTATCACGATGGTTTGACGGAGCTGCAACCATGAGACACCTGTAGGACATCTCTCGCAGCTTTTGTTGCTCTTAGAGGCGCGCCCCAGCTAAGCGGTGCTGGTGTGCTAAAACTTACTAGCAAGACTAGCAAGACTAGCAACGCAGCTGTAGTAGCCCCCGGGCCCGGGCCGCGGCCGACGAGGGGAGGCTTCAGGAAGAATACATCGTACTTAGGAAAGTGCGCATTTTACTTGGTACCTTCCCGTACTATAGCGGAAACGCACCAGCGGCAATTGCAGGGCAGGAGCCGGGGCATTGCCTGGCCAACATCGCTTCCTCCCGAGCCCGAGTGCAGGCAAGCCTCCCCTGACCTTCGTATTGGGTCGGAGCTGCACTTCTAGTCTCTAGCGTCTGCCGGACAAAGAATCAACTTGTCTTCTGCCCAACCACTGCATCGTGCACACGGATAGCGAGTGGGCTCAGTGGGCTCAATCAGTGGTCAGTCACCTAAAGATCCCAAAGATGGGGCACCACTGCACCTCTCATCAGTGGGTGCGCCTGCAAATGTGGATGGCGACTGCAGGCAGCCAGTCAACAATTGCTGCTGCATTTTCCAGTCGCGGTGTCGTGCGTGCTGCGCCAAGCGAGTAAGTAGGCACCGTATTAGGAAACCACCATCACTTATTAGTTGCTTTGGTAGGTAGTCTAGGTACCGCCCAGCAGGTGCTGCAGCAGCAAACACTGGCCTCCATTCAGGCTACCACAACCAAGCACAGCCAAAACCTTTGGACCCCTTGGTCGCGAATCGTTTGTTCGTTGCGTAGTCTCCGTGTCTTGCCCGCCTTTTTCCTTCTCACCACCACTCCCGGCTGGTGACATTTTTTTTTCTCCCTGGTCCAGACATTCGTTTTGTCCTATTTCCGCTGGACGCCGTTCCGCTCGCTCGCTCGCTGTCTTCTTTGTCTTCTCGGTTTGCAGTCCGCCTGTTGAGCCGATAGTGAGACGAATTCGCCAAACCAAAAACACCAAGAAGCTCGTGCTTCACCTACACTCCTGCGCAAGAGGACAATACTATAGCCTGTGGATGTAAACAATAGCCCGCAATTCGACTGACACGACACGTCCCTGGGTTCGTCCTTCGAGCTCCCGTGCTCTCTGCTATACCCCAATCCACCTAGAACCTGGATAGCCGCGTGCCGCCCTGCCTCCAGCCTCTGGACCCTCGACAAACCCGGCACGTCAAGGAAAAACAGTGACGGCATAGTTGAGCCCATCAGTGCCTCAGCATCTCCCAGACGCCTTCTCCGGCTGTCTTGGGCTTTGCCTATCCGCCAGTATGGCCGCTCCTCAGCTTCAGCTCAGCAGCGGTGGAGGTGCGCACACGCAGCCCTCGCTTCCATCTCTTCCAAGCCATTTGCAGTCCGACACCCACATCACTGCACACCTCGCCAGTCGCTTTCACGTCAATCACCCGACCGCTCGCCTCTCGAATCATGCTCTCATCTCGCTCAACACCTACACCTCATCGGCAAAGGGCAGTGATGGCGGCAAGGAGGGCAGTGCCATGGCCGGCGCCGAGGACATGGCAGACCGGGCTTACCTCAGGCTAGGACACCGTACTGAGAACCAGGCCATTCTGTTTTTGTAAGTTCGCTAAGAGACGACTTTTGCTTTTGGATCGAATTACCGCATTGGACTTGAGCCTGCACAATCATTATACAGACTTGTTGCATGGCAAAAGGAATTACGGCACAACAAGAATTATTGCTAATACGAGTGTGACTGGCAGGGGCGAGTCTGGCTCAGGCAAGACTACCATCCGATCTCACCTCTTGACTGCTCTTCTCAACAAGACTTCCACCCCGTTGTCCAACAAAGTCTCCCTCGCCGCCTATGTCTTTGACACCCTGACCACCACCAAGACCGCAACAACGCCAAGTGCTTCCAAGGCTGGTTTGTTTTACGAGTTGCAATATGATACCTCAGCCTCAACGCGTCCGCATCTCATAGGTGGTAAGCTTCTGGACCATCGTCTGGAAAGAAGCCGCATAGCAGATGTACCACCCGGCGAGCGCAACTTCCATATCCTATACTACCTCTTGGCGGGTACAAGCGACGCTGAGAAAGCTCATCTTGGTCTGGATCAACCTGGAACCGGGCTGAAGCGTTGGAGGTTCCTCGGTCATCCGACGCAGCTCAAGGTTGGCATCAATGACGCAGATGGCTTTCAAATGTTCAAGACCGCCCTGCGGAAACTTGAGTTCCCCAGAAGTGATGTCGCCGAGATTTGCCAAATATTGGCCTGTATTCTCCACATTGGCCAGCTCGAATTCGAATCCTCAAACAGCACTACCGCGACTGGTGATGATAGCGGTGGTTTCTCCCACGAAGGTGGCCAGACCTCAACCGTTGTCAAGAACAAAGATGTCTTGAGCATTGTCGCAGCGTTCTTGGGCGTCAGCCAGCAGGATTTGCAGACTACACTAGGTTACAAGACCAAGATGATTCACAAGGAGAGAGTCACGGTCTTACTGGATCCTGCTGGCGCCAGATCGAACGCGAACGAGTTGGCCCGGACTCTCTATTCCTTACTGGTTGCCTGGACCATTGAGTCAATCAACCAGAAGATTTGTGCCGCGGAAGATGCTATTGCCAACACCATTTCTATCGTCGACTTTCCCGGCTTCAGCCAGCAGTCTTCTACAAATTCCGCTCTTGACCAGCTCTTGAGCAATGCCGCTACCGAGGCGCTGTACAATGTTACCCTGAAGAACTTCTTCGACAACAAGGCGGAACTCCTGGAAACGGAGGAAGTGTCTGTGACAGCAACAAGTTACTTCGACAATTCGGACGCGACCAAGGGCCTCCTGAAGCCCGGTAACGGCTTGCTCAGCATCCTCGATGATCAAACCCGCCGCCACCGCACCGACATGCAGCTGCTGGAGAGCTTGAGAAAGCGATTCGACAATAAGAATCCTGCAATTTCGGTCAGTTCCGCTACTGCCAAACTGCCTGGCAGCAACTTTTTCACCGAAAACACGGCCGCAACCTTTACCGTTCGACATTATGCTGGAGAAGTCGAATACCCTGTCAAGGGCTTGGTAGAGGAGAATGGCGAGGTCATTTCTGGTGACTTGCTCAACCTCATCAACTCTACAAAGAGTGACTTTGTTGCCCGCTTATTTGGTCAGGAAGCACTACAGACGGTGGTTCACCCCCACGAGAAGACTACTGTCATGCAGGCAACCGTGAGCTCCAAGCCTATGCGTGCGCCTAGCGTAATGTCCAGAAAAGGTGGTCCGCGTGGGCGCCTGGGCGCCTCTCGTCGCGATGCTACCGAGAAAGCAGGTGAGGATTCGAGCGAGCCTAAGCGCAGCCTTCGTCATAGCGAACAGGGCGCTTCTGGTCAGTTCCTGTCCGCTCTGGAAAACGTTACCAAGTCGATCACGGCGCCAGGCACAAATTTGTATTTTGTCTTTTGTCTGAAACCCAACGACAGACGAATTGCCAATCAATTCGACAGCAAATGTGTTCGAACCCAGGTGCAGACATTTGGCATTGCTGAAATCAGCCAGCGTCTTCGCTCTGCCGATTTCAGCACCTTCTTGCCCTTTGCCGAGTTCCTTGGTTTGGCTGATGCTGACACTATCCTTGTTGGGAGTGAACGTGAAAAGGTCGAGCTTGCTGTTGAGGATAGACGATGGCCAAGCAATGAAGTCCTGTTGGGTTCTACCGGAGTCTTCCTCAGCGAACGTTGCTGGATGGAGGTGTGCAACCTGGCCGATGCCGATTCGACGAGACTTGGCAACCCGTCTGACAATGGCGACTACTTGACTCCGGGCCTCAGCCCTGGCGATCCTTTTGCCACATCGAAAGAGCGTTTGCTTTCAGCGAGCGCAACACCGTCGCAGCAAGACAGGACCAAGTCGGGCTATTTCGGCAGCAATGAGATTGATGCTCGCTCAGAAGCTGGAGGCTCCACTTTCGGCAACGGCGACATGTTCAAGAACCTCGAAACGCGTGAAGAGATGGCACAAAGGGGCAACGAGAAGAACATGGAGGAAGTTGAGGAGTTCAGAGACAGCGGAAGTCGCAAGCGTTGGATGTTCTTCACCATGTTTCTTACGTGGTTCATCCCGGATTTCCTCATTCGCACTCTTGGAAAAATGCCCCGCAAAGATGTGCGACAAGCCTGGAGGGAGAAGTTGGCCATCAACATGATCATTTGGTTGAGTTGTTGTATTGCCATCTTCTTCACCATTGGATTGCCTCTGGTCATTTGTCCCAAACAGTACGTGTACAGTTCTTCGGAGTTGACAGAGTACAACGGCAAAGAAGGCAAGGGCGCCTATGTCTCGATTCGTGGCATAGTGATTGACCTCAATGCCTTCATGCCAAACCACTATCCCAACAATGATATGATCACTGAGACCACAATGAAGAAGATGGCTGGAGAGGATGTGTCGAGCCTGTTCCCTGTGCAGGTTTCGGCATTATGTCAGGGTACGAGTAGCGCGGGCGTCGACGATGCCGTGACACTTGTAGTCACTCCAGACAACAGCACTTCCACCGATATTAGACTGCTATACTCCAAGTATCACGATTTCCGTTACTTCAGAAACGACAGTCGCCCTGATTGGTTCACCGAGCAAATTATATACCTCAAGTCGAACTACAAGAAAGGCAATATTGGTTACACGTCCGAATATGTCAAGAAGATGGGCGACGACGGAAGCTACATGGCAATTCTCGACGGCCGTATCTATGACTTGAGCGACTATATTGCGGGCGGCCGTACCCTGAGAGCACCAACGGGAGTTTCTCCGCCAACCAACTCCAGTCTGCTCAATTATATGGACAACCTTGTTGTGCAGCTATTCCAGCAAAGGACAGGAGAGGATGTCACCAAGTTATTCCGCGCTCTTGCCCTGAGTCCGGAAGAGAGAGCTCGTCAGAAGCTGTGCCTGGACAATCTTTACTATGTGGGCGATGTCGACACGAGGAACTCGGTCAAGTGTCAATTTGCCGACTATCTGATTCTTGCTGTGTCCATCTTGCTTTGTGCCATTATTGGTGTCAAGTTCTTTGCGGCACTGCAATTCAGCGGCAGTCATCTGCCGGATAACCTGGACAAGTTTATTATTTGCCAGATTCCCGCATATACCGAAGACGAAGATTCGCTTCGTCGTGCCATTGACTCGGCGGCTCGCATGCAGTATGATGATAAGCGCAAATTGCTGGCCATTCTTTGCGACGGTATGATTATCGGACAGGGCAACGACAGACCTACTCCACGGATTGTCTTGGATATTCTGGGAGTTTCTGAAAGTGTCGATCCGGAGCCTTTGAGTTTTGAATCACTTGGCGAGGGTCTCAAGCAACACAATATGGGCAAAATCTACTCCGGTCTCTATGAGGTGCAAGGCCATATTGTACCCTTTATTGTCATTGTCAAAGTCGGCAAGCCATCTGAGGTCTCTCGTCCCGGTAACCGTGGCAAGCGTGATTCTCAAATGGTTCTGATGCGCTTCCTCAACCGCGTTCACTACAATCTTCCCATGAGCCCCATGGAGCTCGAAATGTACCATCAAATCCGGAATATCATCGGCGTCAATCCCACCTTTTACGAATACCTCTTGCAGATGGACGCAGATACAGTCGTGGCGCCCGATTCTGCGAGTCGTTTTGTTGCCGCATTTTTGGACGACGTGAACCTCATTGCAGTCTGCGGTGAAACAGCTCTTACCAACGCCAAAAGCTCTTTCGTTACCATGATTCAGGTATACGAATATTACATCTCTCACAACCTGGTCAAGGCTTTCGAGAGTTTGTTCGGTTCCGTCACATGTCTGCCTGGTTGTTTTACCATGTACCGCATCCGCGCTGCTGAGACTGGCAAGCCGCTCTTTGTCAGCAAGGAAGTTGTTGAGGCATACTCTACCATTCGCGTCGACACACTGCACATGAAGAACCTCTTGCACCTTGGTGAGGATCGTTACCTGACGACACTTCTGTTGAAGCATCATTCGAGATTCAAGACCAAGTATAACATGAAAGCTCACGCTTGGACAATCGCTCCTGACTCTTGGGCTGTGTTCCTTTCGCAAAGACGTCGCTGGATCAACTCAACTGTGCACAACCTCGTTGAGCTTATTCCCATGAATCAGCTTTGCGGTTTCTGCTGTTTCAGTATGCGCTTTGTCGTTTTCATGGATCTTTTGACAACGGTTGTTCAGCCGGTGACGATCGCTTACTTCGTCTATCTTATTGCACTTGTTATCACCGATGCCACAGTGGTGGCGACGACAGCCTTCATCATGCTGGGCGCCATCTACGGTCTCCAAGCCATCATTTTCATTGTTCGACGCAAGTGGGAAATGGTTGGATGGATGTTGCTATATATTTGCGCTGTGCCTGTTTACTCATTCGGTCTTCCACTGTATTCCTTCTGGAACATGGATGACTTCAACTGGGGTAATACGCGTGTCGTTGCCGGCGAGAAGGGCAAGAAGGTCGTTATTTCGGACGAGGGCAAGTTCGATCCTGCCTCGATCCCCCGTAAGAGGTGGGAGGAGTACCAGGCCGAGCTTTGGGATGCCCAAACAGCTCGTGATGACGCACGCTCCGAGATTTCTGGCTACAGCTACGCGACCAAAGCCGGTCCCAATGTTGGTGTTTCCGAGTACGGATGGGGCGGTTTCCCAGCGTCGCGCCCTGGCTCGGTTGTTGGATACCCACAGAGCCCATACATGCACAACGGCTCCGGTGACCTCAAGACACCGCTTACCGGCAACCAGAGCCGCCTCAGCTTTGCGGCAAGTGATATGCTCGGTGGTGGTGCTGCTGGTGGCAGCAACCTGAATGTGAACCGCATGAGTCAATTTGGCGGCAGTCAATTCTTTGGTGGCAGCCAAAACGAACTCGAAATGAGCAATCTGGCGGGTACGCCAAGCGACGATGCCTTGTTGGCTGAGATTCGCGAGATTCTCCGTACAGCGGACTTGATGACCGTCACGAAGAAGGGCGTCAAGCAGGAGTTGGAGAGACGATTTGGCGTTTCCCTCGATTCCAGAAGGGCGTACATCAACTCTGGTATGTGTTCTCTACTATCTCCCCAAGGGCCGATCTCGTTTGCATCATGATTAGGAACAAGTTGCTAATCTTATGAAACCTACAGCTACTGAGGCATGTCTCTCTGGTCAGCTATAAAGAGCACTCTTCTGACTGCCCTGGAACATGACTGACGCCCGGCTGTCTCACGCCTGTACCTGATTACGGACCTAATAGCCTTAATAATCTCCCACAAATGCATTTTGGATATTATCATCTAGACGAGCGGTCCGTTTCACACTTCCATTGTAAAAGTGTTTCGTTGTCTATTGGGGAAAGGTATTCATTTATTTCCATTTGCGGCGGAAGGAATCATGGAAGTCTTTTTTGGAGCAGCGCCTTATATGTTGATTGAATATTGCGGTGTAAGTTGTAGGAGTCAAGAAGATATGGATTGCGTGAAATGAATATCATCTAATCAGCGTGTTTTCAACACGTCGTTCATATGAGACATAAAGAGTGCAATTTGGTTGATCCAGCTAGCTTGTACAGCACCTCTAAAAAACAAAAAAGGACGAAAATTCTGAATTTTGACTATCGATTCCAAGTCCTTGAGTCATCCGGAGGTCGTTCCCCATTTGAGACTATGTGCTCTTCAGATTTTCATCGTGATGGACAGTCAATGATCAAGTGATTCGTTCATTGTTGCCTTTCTTCATACCTTGCCCGCTTTGACAGCCTCAGCAGCCGGGACATCATCGTCCAGTGGCAGGATATCAGGCAGAGGCCCCACGGGGGTGATGGAGAGCGGGTTGATTTGCGTGTGCGATCTGGTATAGTGGTTCTTGATGTGCAGGAAGTTGGTCGTGTCCTTGAAGGCCGGGTGATTCCAATAGAGGTTGCGCATCCATTTGTGTATGTGCGGGTATCCTGAGCGGATGTCACGGATGTTGCACTTGAAGTGTTGGACGTAGACGGGCTACGGTTGTAAATTGGTGGGTTGGTTAGTGAATGACTTAGCAGACTTGACTGATGATCAGGGGTTTCGGTGCTGCTGTTTCTATGAAGGAAAGGGGAGGAGGGAGTGTGAGAAAAATGGAAGGAGAAGGAGACGGGAAGGTCTGTCTTTTCCTTTGTGTATTGAAGACTTACGTCGAATCGGATTATTGTGACGAATCTGATGGATATGAAAGTTAGCTTCATGTATGGCAAAATGGTCAACAGGCTCTCTTTATCGATAAACACGGGGGTCCCTTGGATGCTTCTGTTCGATGCCTGGAAAGTTGAAAGCAAAAAAAGCACACAACACGTGGAAAAGACTAGAAAGGTAATTCCCCCCCCCCTTTTTTTTTCCAAGAAACTTGAACTCACAGCCTGATATCGACCTCAGTCAACTGCTTGCCCAAGTAATACGGGCCCTCGGCAGCTGTGGCAGCCAAATGGGCCTCTGCCTTATCGAGAGCCTCAAAGAGCAACGTGACGTTGCGCTCGTAGGCTTCCTGTGTGGTGGCGAAGCCGGACTTGTAGACACCGTTATTGATCTTGTCGTAGTGCCATTCATTGGCCTCGTCAATTTGCGACTGGAGAGCTGTGGGGTAGAGGACGACAGAGCGGTGTGCTTCGTCGAGATGGTCGTCAAACTGAGTTAATTGTGAATGTTGTTAGTGGCATATTGAGGTTTGAAGGAGCTGGGGAGATGACTGTGGTTGTGGGTTTGATGACCAAGGTCAAAGTCCTACTAGAGCCAGCCTTTGTTCATTCTTTGAAAGGAAGGAGAGGCATATTGATCAATAAAGAAATGCGGCGCAGACAAGGTTGTTTGACTTACCGCTGTGCCCAACATGCGCAGAATCTCACTGCTCTCGTTATTGACAATCACATTCTGCTTCTTGTCGTACAGCACAGGTACTGTGAAGCGGCCAGTATAGTCTGGCGCTGATTCAAAGTAGATCTGGCGCATATGCGTAAAGTCCTCGTGGAGCGGATCAGGCACGACATTTTCGCCCTCGGCGTCAGTGTCCTGGGCTGTTGGGAAGCGCCATCCTGATGTCCAGAAAAGAGGTGTTCCCTTGTGATCAGCAAGGCTATATTCTTCTTGAGATTCTGACCAAGCCGGGACGATGGGACACTCACCCTTCTCTCCCAAGTGCCAGTGCACCGACGAAACGGTGATGAAGTCCTCGAGACCCTTGAGCTTGCGAGCAATGATCACCCTTGTGGCCTATATCGCAAACACAGAGAAGGGGTTTCTTGTTAGCAGATGGTCGAAAAATTACTCATTGACGGAGCAGCAGTGGAAGGCTCCAGGGCCCGTTCGAGACAGCATATTATCTCAAGCACACATACCCATGGGCAAGCATAGCTAATATACACATGGTATCGGCCTTTTTCAGGAGGGAACCGCGCATTGGGCTCGTTGGACACCCAGTCGCGGAATGACGAGACCTGACGCTTAAATTCGCCCGACTTGTCCTTGGGGTCAACCCAGTCTGTGACTTTGCCGCTGTTGGAAGCCTATAGATGTAGCACGAGAGGAGAAGGGAGGTTAGCGAGCTGGACGTTCAAATTTCAAACTGAATCTCTTTCTTCTCCTATTTCCCGCCATCAAACTCTTTCATGGCAGTGTTGCTGTTATTGGTTTTGCTACCACGTTTGCCACAGCATGATCTGCCACACGAAGAGCTGTAGGACCGGTGTGGCAGGTCAAGACACATTCAATCACTCTCCAGATAGAGAAGAGCTTAATCATCAAACAGCAGAGACTTATCCATCCACTCACCATTCTCGTTTGTTGCACAAGGCCAAAATCCGCAGGTGCTCTAGCTAGCAGATACTCGTTCGAGGTCAACACCCGTGAGAAAGTATTGATATAAGGCCTCGAAGTCGAAGTATGCAAAGACGCCGACGCGGCTATTGTTGTGTAATTCAGGCGCTGCTGCTGCTGCTGCTGTTGAAACTGCAAGGCAAAGCTTTGATGACGATGATGGTGATGGTGGTGGTGAGCCGGATAAAACCGCAGGCAATTGATGATGACAAAGCTGGTGGTGATTGTCTCTTCTGCTTGTAAACGGCCCTTTATACCACGAGATGATATCATGGGAGGCTCGATGAGTCGTTACGTATGCAATTCGCAGTTGCAAAATGAGAAGCAGAAAGAGACAAGTTGGACCTTTATATCCGATCCGTTTTAGGTACAAAGTGAGCAAGTAGGTATAAGGTGACTCTCAGAAGAGGCCAAGCACTGTGCTTTTTGTGTTTAGAACTCGAAGCAGATTGCGGGGCGAGACCAACTGCTGTGTACTGTACAGTAATCCCTTAGCAATGCAGTTCATTCCAAGTGTCAAGGGCGGGAACGGGGTATCGTAATCATCACTCTTAGCTTCGTTGCTCCGTAACCATACATTACAGTAGATGCAGCTAGAGCTATAAGAGCCAAGTCTTTTGCTTACGAACATTGAACGGAACTCCCGTGGAGAACTAGGTCTTGGCCCCACTATAGCGTTCAGTCATGGCTTATGCAGCACTAATAAGCCAATATACGTAGAGTCAACTCGAGTCCAGTCATGCTTAATAAGGCAGAAATAACGAGAGACATTGCTAATTATTTCTTACCTTGACATCTACATAGCAAGTGCGCCAAGGCAATGATGCAGAACCCAAACGGAACATCATAGTAAAGCAATAAACATATTACATAGTATCAAATACATGAGCTAAAAACTCATTGCGCCACTTGTCTATTGCGTCGCCTTTAGTGCATTCTGCTCTATAGCCAGACTGCTTGACCCTCAAGACATCGCGCAGCCACGGGAGGCTACGAGCAAACACGACAAGTGCACAGACAAGAAAGGGGAGAATTCGGTTGAAAATAACGCTAATCACAATGTACTTCTATCTTCGATATCGTCTCCAGTGCTATCAAGCGCTTGTACGCCTCTTCCAGGCGCAAATCACTTGCGCGTAATCATAACATAGGGCACTTCAACGTCCTCCTCGACCGAGTCCTCGACAACCACATCGAAGATAATGTTCTTCTGGTGAGGAGGAATCTGCTTGGTCGAGACTGTCTCCACAATTTCTGTGAGCTTCATGCCCATCCTCGGCTTCGTCTTGTTGGCTGGGAAGAAAGCGGCATATAGCAGACTGACGCCCGAGCTGAGCATGGATAGCGAAAGACCAGCCTTCTCAAGCTCGTCGATCAGCTCCTGAAGAGTTATGTCTGCGAACTCGAAGCGATCCCAGATCTTGTCCATAGTGTGCTCCTCGCCGTCCTTGCCCTTCCACGTCACCTTGGGGCTAGCTATCGGTTCACCAAAGCCAAAGAATGGCAGGGCCAGGTTGATGAAGCCATTCTTGTACTGCTCTATATCCGTCTTTCCGTCTAGAATCTTGTAGAGCTCCAGGACAACGAGACCCGTGACGAGGGCAGTCGTGGTCGCAATGGCCGGGATGATCTTGCCAGCAATGAACTTAGTCTTGTGGCGGTCAGCCGTCTCAATCTTGTAGTTCAGTGCGCGCAGGTTGCTTGCTGCCGTAATGAAATCAATGTGGTAGTTGGTATCGTCATCCTTCTCAAACTCAACGGGCGAGAGCTTGAATCCTGCCAACGATTTGGGATCGGGGATCTCGCTGCTAATCTTGTCGAGCTCGGCCTCGTCATCGAAAGCACTACCGCCCTGAGCGTTGGGGTCCTAGCGTTTTATATTAGCATTGTGAAACCCAGATGCTTGAGGAGTAAATCTTACAGGATCTTTGTCATCGGCCTGGATCTTGACGCCAGGGTCAGGGGAGAAATCAGGCACGATCATAGAGTCCAAGGCCGCTATGAACGCCGCACGATCCTTGTTCCGGACATTGATGTTGTAGTTGAAGGCGTGCAGGTTGGTTGCAGCGACAAGGAATGAATAATGCGTCTCGTTGTTGACGTCAAACTTGAGTGGGTCTGGTGCTCGCTTGGGTCCGGACCAGAAGGGCTGGCCGGACGAGTTTGTTGCATCCTTTGGGAAGTTGTACAGGAGCTGCTGGATGGCATTGTTGTACTGCTTCTCAAACAGCATGCGAGCCCAGCTAACGCAGTCCTCAAATGTGAGTGGGCGCTCATTTTTGAGGTAATCACGAAGCATCGTCAACGTCGTCTTTTGGTCGCCTCCCTGTGCCATCGTACTCTTCAAGTAGTCTGGTTTCGTCAGGTACAAGTTGGCTGTCTCGGCAGGCTTGACGAAAGCACTCTCAAAAAGCTCTCTGGCCCACGCAATGGTGTGCTCAATCTTGTTGGGGAAGCTGCGAAGTGTGCACATGGGGAAAGACTGCTCTGGAGGGTCAACCGAAGACGAGTACGATTCCGTGATGCCCGGAAGAACGACCTGCGTATTGCCCTTGGTTCCCAGGGTGCCACTCTCGAGAAGCGGCTTCTTGAAGAATACACAGCGGCGGTCGACGTAGGTTCTTGCTTCCACGTTGTCCAGGGCATTGGTGACACCGTCCAACCTAGACCAGAAGTCCTCGTTGAAAATCTCTTCGGTCTCGGGGCTAACGCGGTCCTTGAGACAAACGATATGTCCAGCCAGATCAGGGTTCATGGACTGCACAGCTTCAGCTGCGCAGTCACTCTTCATCTTGCCCACATCCTTGGTTCGGAACAGGAACTGCCGATTGAGGTTGCTCTTTTCAATAGAATCCATATCAGTAATGGTGATTTGACCGTTGGGTCCAGTGCCGAGACCAATCATGGCCCAGTTTTTCAGCATTTCACAGCCAATAGCGCCAGCACCAACCAAGAATTGCTTGATGTTGGAGATCTTGTCTTGATATTCCTTGCCAAAGACGGCAATTTGTCCATCGTATCTGCTGCCGATTGGGGCGCAGAGCTCCTCAGACCTCTTCGTGCTTTCTGGGAGCGACTCAAGCGAGTCAAAGTACATCCACTGCTTGACAGGGTGGAACTTGCCAGAGACAGCCTTGAGAACTTCTTGCGCAGTAAGTCCACCAAAAAATGCAGCCATTGGGTTCAGGTCACCCATGGCTTGGTAACTCAACTCCATCAACAATTTCTCGTTGATGTCAAGCTCGATACCTTCTTGCTTGGCAAATACTCTGGCGGACTCGAGAACCACTGTGGCATCTTCTTTGTTCATGGGTCTCGGCCAGCGGCCCTGTGATTGCGCAAAAGCGTGCAAAGCCTGGAATCCAACGTGCAATTGTTGTGGGCGATCGAACTTGGCAAAATCGGACACGAGGAACTCGGGGTCCTTCAAGGCGGCCGAGAAGGACTTGAAATCCAGAATCTTGGGCATCTTGACCTGCTGGAACAAGCCTCCCTGCCTGTACTGACCCAATCCAGACACATCGCCGATAGAGAAGGTATATGGTCCCTTGACGCTGATCTTGCGCGGCTCACAGCCATTCAGACCCTCCATGCCCTCCACTTCGGTGAAGGTGACATAATCACCATCCTCAAGACCGTGTCGAGTCTCATCACTAGCCGAGACCAGTCCGTCCTCGTCAATCCCAGCAATAATACCGCTCAGAGGGTTCTCACCAGTCGCATCGATGACGGAGAATTTCTCACCAAAGTCGCAGAAGAGGCTGCCGAACAGACCAAAGGTGTCGGCAGCAATGAAGTAAATGCCCTTGGAGTGACAGTAGTCACCGATTATGATTTGGTGATTGAGGGGAACGCTCGTGAGGACAACGACCTGGTACTTGTCGAATTGGGAAAGATTTTCAACGAGGCTGTAGATAATATCATATCAGCACATCAGTCGACTCAACAACGAGTTGCGAGCGCTGGGCTAGGCCAGCTTGAACAACGTACCCTGAAGATTCGTGCACATTGACTGGTGTGTAAGCGTTGAGCTCTGCAACGCGAGGAACAGTCGCCTCGTCGCGACGCTTTCCAACGTCGTCTGGACGAAGGAAGAATTGAGACGAGAGGTCTGCGATGGCGACGGGAGCCGGGTCGTAGAGTGTGAGGCTCTTGACACCAGCCAAGGCGACGTTCTTTGCGATCTCGACACCGAGACCCTTGAGCCCAACGATGAGCACGTTGGACGCGCCCATGCGCTTCATGGCCTCATGGCCAAGGACGTAGAGCTGTCGGCTGTATAGGGACTCGTCGATTTCGCCAGTGCTCACAATGGAGTCGTCGACCTGCATGCGGGTGACGAGGTCGACCTCGGGAAGCCTCTGGCCCTGCAGGTGTCAAGGTGTGCAAGTCAGTAAAGAGTCCCTCGAGTGATTTAACAAAGCGACAGAGACCCGTGATATAATATATAATCCGGATAGACAGCATGTAAGCAGCCCTGACAACTTCAACGATGAGGGCGGACGGATGGGAAGTTAGGAGTTCGATGGTGCGCCAACTTACAGCCATCGTCTTCTTGACAGGAGGCAGCAAGTCCTCGTCGGTCGAAAGTCTTCGCTTCCCCAGTTTGACTGAATCCGGAGAACCTATCTTCGGCCAAAAGCGAGACAGATACAGTGGCGGTCGGTGTGGTTGTGTTGTGCGTAGCAGATAGTCTAGAGTGGGTTGTATTTTGGATTCTGGCGGAGGAGTTGAATGGAAGTTGGAGTTGCCTTGACGTGCACTGGCTGGCAGGAGGTCCAGCGCTCTGATGGTAGCCTTGACCCCACCAAAGGTGACGGCACCTGGGCGGCCTGGCTGCGGCTTAGTCGGGATAGCTAAGTAAGCTGCGGGGCAAAAAGGTACATGAGCCTCTCAAGCCTCACCTCATTTGAAATGTCTTTGCCTGCTTCTGAATACTTCTATTGAATGTTGCGCTATGTTTCTGACACTTCATTATGCTAAGGCTTGGAACCATCACACACTAGATAACTTTTGGCCGGGTTTGTCCTGAATTCTGATGGACCATCTGAGCCGGGGAAGGAGACGGGCCTTGGGAACTTGAGTCGTCTTGACGATTACTTTGGTACTGGGGCAAACCCCTTGGGTGATGTGTTAACAGCTCTAATTGCAAATACGTCAGTTGGACCTGGGATCTTTGCAGGGGTTTGGAGGCAACCCTGTGGCCCACCATCTCGCGTTGCCCTTATGTATGGTGTCCTGATAACTCGGTGCCTTATTCTAGGGCACTTGAGCAGATCTTATTTAGCTTGTGCCTATGGATCGAAACGCGAATTGAGCAAGATGATAGCTTAGGGAGAAGAAGAGAGGAGCACAGTAGCAATACGGCCTGGGAATCCAAAATTGCTCTCATCGTCACGAATACACGAGCTTACCAAGCTGCTGTTAACCTGTCTTCACACCTTTCAGTGATGATCCAGACTCACCGAGGGAGCTTCTACACTGCTTCCAGTTTCTCAGAGGAATCAAAAGTACGATATCTCGCACTGCATCAATGTTCAGCCAACATCGAAATAATATTGTATAACGGCACAACTCCGACTGCTCCTATACATATATCTAGTAGTGATCTGTCTTCCATACGGTCTGTTCATGCATTTATTATAGGCTGTGTTCCGGAGTAGGTTGCATCCTTGTGGCAGAGAAATGTAAAATATGTTTACGGCTCACCATTTCACCTCGGTGCACACCGTATGAATGACCATTTCTCCGGCCACGAGGAGCCTCATGTTCGTACCGGTGTTAAGCAAATACATCGAGCTTCCTAGATTTTGCTAGGTACAACGAAAATGGATTCCATGGTCACGCGTGAACGCAGGTAGTGCCTGGAATCTTCATAGTATTGATCAACTTGCTCTAACTCATGCTGAATGAGCATGGATGCGTGATATGCACGTCAAATATCATTCGACTTTCCGGGGCAGCGCCCCACAGAAGATCAACACCACATCGTTTCCCTAGCGTAGAGCACCCTCCCGGATGTGAGACTCTTATTTGACGTTCTTCAGGTGAACATCGCTGCAATATCGTGTTAGTTCGATTACAAGACCAAACGGACCGCACGATAGGGAACGGTATCTCAAACTCACAAGATCAGGTCAGAGTTGGCGGGAATGTGGCCAGGGAAGCCGCTGGTTGATTTGGTTAGCACGACCAAGCGAAATGCAGGTGGTTTGGGCTAGGATCGGAGGGACTCACCGGGCACCGTAGCCGTAGTCGCTGGAGATGTCCAGAGTGGCCTTCTCACCAACCTTCATCTGGGTAACACCCTCGTCCCAGCCTGCGGTGTAACATTAGCAATCTGTCCTGGACCAGAAAGTGAAGCTTGAAACAAGCTGAACCTGGCCTTACCCTTGATGACCTGGCCAACACCAATCTTAGTGACAAAGTCGCCGCGGCCAACCGAGCTGTCGAACCTGGAGGAGGGGTGGGGTTATTAGAGATGATGCTTCGCACCGGCGCCGCGGCGCACAAAAGGGAAGCTGCTTGGATCAACACATACTGCTTGCCCTTGTTGTCGGGCTTGGAAGTGTCCTTGAGGAAGCCAGTGTACTCAATGGTGACAGTCTGCCCGTTCTGGGGCTGGGCGCCCGAGCCTTCAGAGTGAGTAATCTTGGTAACACCCATTTTGCCTGGAAGGTGAGAGAAGGCTTGTGTGAGTTTGTATGGAGCTGCCAATGATGGTATAGCAAGCAGTCAAAGTTATGAAAAGGGCTGTGGTGGAGTGGTTGAACTGACCTGATTTGGTAGCGTAGGTTCTGAAAGTGGTGGTGGTGGAAGGAAGAAGAGTGCGTCGAGGGGTAGTTGCAGAAGGCGGGGCAGTGGTGAAGTGAGAGGCTGCTTTATAGTTGGCCAGGGGCAGCAGCGTCAGGCCGGGGCGAAGTGGCAGTGGGTCGAGGGGAGGGATTTTGGAACGGAGCTGTCGCAGACCAGACATGGTGTACTGTAAATGCTGTCAAAAGAGCTGCACAGGCAGAACAGCAGGAGGGACAGCCAAGGCAGGTGCTACTACAGCAAGTACAGCAGGAAAAGCAGGTGTCAAGTCCGTGTCAGCCAGGGCAATTGGCTTCTATCATAGCAACCTTGGGGGAGCTCCCAAAAAAAATAAAAGAAAACAGCAAAGGACCTCTGATATCATGCTGTTGCCAATGCAACCCGGGTGGTGGGGCCTGTTGTGCCTTGCTGTTGGCAGGCCTGGCAAATTGAGCCTCGATGTGTAGCTAGTACATAGTGTAATATCCAGGCTCACGCAGGACAGACCCCCTGAACGGTCAGCGACAAGATGCTATCAAGATATCCAATAGAGTACCCGGTACTTGTTGCCTGCCAAAACACTTGCATTGGAATTTTGTAAGCACCACCAACCCTTGGAAGTACTAAGGTTCGACTGTACGACATCACTACAGCTTCTAATCCTCACACAGATCGGCTCGGCAGTCTGTCTAGCTCTCCCGTCTGGGCTTGGTGGCTCGTCCTTCTGTTCCATTCAGTCTGCGTCCTTTGCAGAGCAGATACAACTATCAGACTATGGGATACATACCGCCCTCTAGGTCTTGACCGGGAAGGATTGACAACGCGGCCGCAAGTGCATGAGAGCCTGGTTTTCGAGTAAGTATCTAAGTACATGAGTATACTATAGTATAATGAAAAGCGTGCCTTGTGGTGGTGACGAAGCCGAAGGCTCGCAAAGCAACACGTCTCTTCACTGCAACAGGATTGACGTCTCTGGACTTCTGGAATCTCAGCTATGGGTAACCATGTACAGTTTCAGAGCAGCCTAACAGTCCAGTCAGCCGTCCCTTTTCCACGAGGTTGCCAGGTGCGCGGGCGGGATTACCGCAAGTGCGGTGCTGTTCTTGGCGCCGGGACGGGCTGTAGCCCCTGGAGCATTAGTCTCTCTACTACATGCCATGACAGGCATTCAGGGGGTTTCTGGGGATGGAATAGAATTGTACAGTGAGTGCTACAATGCAGTAGTGATTATACAGCCTACAACGCCGACAATTCCACCAGTTCGAACGACTCGACTTGTTTCGAGAGCCAGTTTACAACAGCGATTACTGAGTCAGCCAAAACCTTCTCTGCATTGTCCATTCCAGATTGCAACGTCGAAATTCCTGGCCACAAGTTCTTCTTGTTGTGGCCGGCTACAGTGTCATCCTCGCCAGAGGCAATGCAGCTGCGCTTGTTGACGACAGGACACGGGAGGGGTTCCCGCCGACAACCAAGGTTCAAAAGCAATCTCAACATGTTCCCCAACGATCGAGATTTTCATTCGGAAGTCCAGCTCGTGCTTCGTCATCCGTCTGTCACCTTCCAGCGGAGGCTGAGACCCTTGTGATCGCCTAGCATCAAGAGGCCTAGACCCACGTTCATCCTGCCATTTCAAAAGCAAAGATGCCGTACGAGCAAAGCTAGGGATTGGTTAAGGAAAGTCACGAGTCTTGCTCTGCAGCAATGCCATGATGGTCACGCAACCGAGGAACCGAGCAGCAAGAATAGTTTGGCTCCGGGCTACCGCGGAGGCTTCAAAAACTTGTCGATCTTGTGCCTTTAGGATGACCTTGAGCTCATGTTTGCGCAGGTGAAGCACTCACCTGGTACGAAGCAAGGAATGCCATCTCGATTGGAGGATGTTCATTATTGGGAACCGAGGCATCTAGCCACTGGACGACAAGCCAGCACATAGTCACTACACATCGTTATTCTCTGTTAACATCCTCTGCATTCAAGCAAGGTCAGGGTAGCCAAATCATCATCAATCGACATGACTTGCGCGGCTAGACGCATGCGCTCCATCTTGGCTGTGTTGGTCAGACAAAACGATCCGGATCTGAGACCATGCAATGCATGTCGCCTGAGTCGAGAGAGGAGTTGACCCAGACTTTCAGCTAATTCATATAGGTAAAAGGGGAGCAGGACTGCTGATCTTATCCGCGAATTCGTAAACACGTGGACGGACATATTGGTTACCAGTTGATGCTGAGCACGTGTGAGTCGGGAGTGTATGCTTAGCGGGGTGACCTTCATCTTTCCCTACGATCACACCATCGATGGACTGTTTGTGAGCCTTGCGTGTTGGATACATTGTCATTCTTACTCAAATTGTAACTTATTATGCATGAAGAACATCTGCCGCACTTGAGTCAGTGAGATGCTGACTGAGATGGTTCTTTGAGATGACAGAAACAAGCTATGAACAGTCACGTAGAAAAGTGTTGAAGCCGTTGTATGAATATAAATAAAGCTTAGAGGTTCGACTGATATGATGCGTGAGGGGGGCATTTGCGCCGGTTTTTCACATATTTAAAAGTACTTAACTTCACCATGGACGTGGCTAGAAACGTGCACTATAAAACAAAGACACCAGCAAGAGCTCTGCGTCTCGATGTTACCAGTCGCAGGTGATTTCTGTTCAGAAACAATTATGTTATAAATTATGATGTTCCAAACCATTCACTCCCAGATGCTGTTATTTCGTCCAAGGTTGCGAGGTTGAAATAGCTTTCTAAGGAAACACACAAGACTTCAGGGAACATACACACTTGTACTTTGAAATAACTGTCAGCTTGTTGTGTATAGATGATATCTTCTAGAATCAACATCTCTACGAGCCTGAATAAGTGGGAAGTGTGCTTGGTATCTTGTCCAGATTCGTGTCAGTGACATGGATTTTGGAACTGAATAGCTGATATAGGTATCAACTAACGCCTCCACAAGTCTATCTTCGAAGAAAATGATCAATAAGTCTCGGTTGACTGTGTTCTGGATACAAGAAATCAAGTCTCGGTAGTTAAGTATGTGATTATTTGTGTTTAATATGCGCTGTAAAGCTACCACCCCTTTGAGTGTATAAAGATCGATACCAAGAGTCTCAACTTCTTGTTGTCTGGTCATTGGTGGAACCTGAGTGTTCTCCGTTCAAGGCCGGGTTCTCGAGAACTTCGTTGTATTGTTGACAGCAGCCCGAGAATCTCAATTATTGCTCTTCTTATATTTTGAATGGCTCAAAATACTGTTTCGCCTTCACACATTGCTAATTCGCTTGTATTGATATCAATAATGATCATAAAACCAAAACGACTACACCTTCTGATCTCAGAGAATTGAGTCACTGACAGTGAGAGTTTCTGACCGTCACAGTGTACTCAAGACGGTCACTCTTTGAAAATTTACGCTCGAAAGTTGGTTCATGTCAAATTGTTTACCTATGCTCCTGAGGCAAAGCTATACCACAGATCGTTGATTGGTCTGAACAAGCACTGGAGAGTTTTAAAAAAGCATCAAAGCCTTGTATGGTTAAATGCTGCTGATAATTTGGGACAAGCGAAAGCAGCATTTAAATCGAATTCACATGCAATATATTCGTGGCGAACTATCTTGTGCCGCTTCTGGTTCGGACACTAATCCGAGACTCGATGCACAACCTATAGGCTGTCTCATATAGCAATCATAAGCATGTTTGATGATCTTCAGGAGCCATGTCCTTACCATCAATGGAGAGTGCATGTCTGTGGTAGGCTATCATATTACACCAACGAGAAGAACGACCTGATCCACATGTTACAGCAGCTACCAGCAATACATGGGAGATTGAGGACTGAAGATTGACTGTGAATTGTGTTTGATGTGAAGCGTTTTGCACCTCAAATTCAGACTTTTGTCTATCTACATCAAAGCCTTTGCTTCCTGCTCTTACAACTAATAGTTCAATGGTGCATGTCTGTACCTTGCAGCTTAACCGTGAAGTCCGTGTTTTGAACGTGAGACTTGGCATTTTCTCGTTTAACCTTCAAGACACGTCTTAATCCTTTCAGCCAGCCAGCCAGCCAGTGAATATGTCACCAGTCGAACGTCTGCCAACTTACGCTCAACGATCGTCTTATCCGAATTCTTGGACAAGCCGTCCGGTGGCAACAAAGCCTCGGAGGAGACGACGGCTCACGTCACGAAATTAGCAACCAATTCTCCTCTTGCTTCCTATCCCTCTTGGTCTAAACTCACATCCGTCCCAGGTAACCGGATAGACGGCTCAGGGCCAGCGTTCATCAACCTACCGAAGTGCGGCAAATACCTCCAGACTATAGATAGACTGCGACAATCTCACTCAAAGCTTTCTGAGCCTGAAAGCGGTAATCAAGCGAGTCTCGCATTTCGAACGCATAAACTCTTGCATATCGAACGCGGAGACTCTTGCTTGTAAGGCCGCAACTTTAGAGATACGACTTGGTCCAGCAAACGGATCAGGAGACTCAAAGTACTCCAAATGGGCAGTACGGCACACAAGCATCATTGAAAGTCTAGTCACATGATAAGGTAAATCGGTGCGAGCTTTTGCTTGAGCAGATGCCGGCTACTGCTACAACCTACTGAGCTGGTCTTGCACGCTGCACGCTGACCGCCAGACCTCCAGCCTTGATAATTTACAGAACGGGCATATGTATCAACACCGGACTGAGCATGCAGCTCTATGTATGATAATGTACTGCAGGCAGTAGAACTTGTGTTTCCGCTTTGTTTGTGGTGTATGGTTGTTGCTGTTTGGAGTCCTGCAAAACTTTGTGCCACACGCACTCAATTGCTGTGTTGTACAAATGTCAACTGGCGAGCAGAGCAGAGCAAAGAATTCTTGGACGATGAGCAACATAGCAAAATCAGATGGAGCAGCTTCATTTTTGACCTGATACAGATACCATACTGTAGTTGTAGTGTACATCTGCAGCGTCGCTGCCGGCAATTGCTGCTGATGCTGATGCTGATGGTGGTAGTATCACAGCCACCGACAACCATCACATATTGTCCTCCGTAGATAGCACTCACCCACCCAACTATCCAAACAACAGCGGAGCTACTTGCTATGTGAGGAAAACCTCTCAGCTCAGAAAGTAGTGCAGAGTCCTCTTTGTATGCAATGGCCTTGATACGAACGAAGCCTATGCCCAAACCGTCGACATCTCAAACACAATCGAGGGGGGGGGGGGAAGAAACCCCCTTTTCGGGGTTAAAGTCGTGGACTTTGGAGGGGAACTGGGATCTTGGCCAGCCAACGTCTCAGGTGAGTGAATGCGCGTGTCGGTGGTTCGAGGCTTCGTTTTCTTACCTTCTTGTGGTCAAAAATGTTCGTTGCCTTGGTCTTGGGAATATTGAATACGAGGATAGAGACAGCAAGCACTCGCTCGCGCAGCAGTTTCTATATCGAGGCATGGAGCCGGTATGCTAAGGTAAACAGTGGCGTTGCACGTGTTGACCCAGCGCTGCAAGCCGCCAGCCTCGTATAGGGCAGAAAGGCCGACTAGCACATAAACGGAGACAAGGAAAAGTGAAAAAAGCCAGAACCAGAATAGCAAGCAAAGCAACATACTAACAAAAAGTGGCTTTTTGAAGACATCACCAGATATAGTACGGCGCCTCCTAAGCAAGCATCCAGTCAACGAATGGCCCAAGCACGGAACCAAGTGCCGAGCAAAGGACGCCAAAGAAGAGGTCCCAGCCAAGAACCCCTTCATTTCGACCAAGCGAAACAGAATTCGCGATCTTTTGGGACTACTTATCCAATAGCTTGTACCCACGTATTTTTGTTTAATGATTTTTTTTATATATTCTTTTGCCTTTTGTCTTTTTTTCGTTTCCTTTTCTTTCCCTCTTATAAATCTTTGCACGCACACGACACGACCGAGTGGAAATGAGATTGGTGGAGTAGAGATCTTGAACAGGAAGAAACACAAAGGGACTAGCAATTGGTTGATTGATTTGATTCATGGTTGCATTAAGTCTCGGGCGAACAACCTGAAACTCGTCTGCGGATTTTTATTCCACGCTCCTCGCCTCTCTTCTTGCAGGCAGCCCCTTGATTGATAGCGTACGTGCTCGAGCACATGGAGTCGGAGCGAGAGCTAGACAGCGCGCTGTGTCGTCCGTGTTGTTGAAGAGACCAGAGACCAGAGACCAGAGGCTAGCCTTTTCTTCAAAGCTCATACTAGCGTCGGCTACAAATCCAACCAGAAAGGACTAGGAGCAGCATCTGCACTATCTGTGACCTCTTGATACAATATATGTAAGTGTAGAGCAATTGTCCCGGTCACACTTGATATTGAGCCATCTGCCTCAAAGTGGTGACTTGTTGACACGATACTCCAGGTGTCGTCCGTCTGGAGATTCAGTACACATTCAAATAAATTGATGGAAAATATGGGTGGAGAATTGATGGGAAAAGCCCGCTTGGATAATGATAGATAACGGCTTGGATAAATCAGGCAACCGATCATTCAAGCCTACCGCGCAGACGCCAAAATAGCTTGATCGTGTCATTTTCTCTTCCATGTTGGCGCGTGGTGTCCATCAAGATTGCTTCAATTTCCGGCAGGGGTCTTAGCTCGCACGCCGGTGTTAGCCACAGAGTCGGACCAGTGCTTTGGGAGCCGATTGATTGCTGATATCGTCTAGGTGAGAGAGCAACTCGTCTTTGATGAGCACAGACAGACGAGACAAACGATACCCTTCCTCGACTTCAAGGCGGCTCCACAAAACGCTCGAGCGGTTTCCCGTTTCCTCCTCTTTTTGGGGCAGACACGTTGGAAAAAAGTTGTGTTTCTCGACAGAATCTTGAGGGGCGGACCCCTCTCCTCCATCCATCAGGCCTGTCCGTCCAAACATTTTTGTTTCATGGAGGAATAGCCAGCAGTTAGTTGGGATGGTTAGAAAAAAAAGGACAAGAATCGAGGAAGCATGACGTAAGTAGTTGGCCACCTTTGTTTTGTTCCTAATCACTGGTACTCATACGCATAAGAGAAGGCGAAAAAAAGAAGGCCAAGGAAAATCCACGGATACCATGTGCAAAATTGACAAGTGAGCTGACATTGGCTCGGGTGAGAAATCCTTGTGTGCTTTTTCAGCTGCATGATGCTTCACCAGATGTGGAGATTGCACAGCCAACAACTGAGTAAGTAAACTACTACCTGGAGGTACCAACTAATCACATTCGGAACTGCTATTGAGAAGGATGCCAGGCTAGACTGACAAGAAGACTCGAGATCTGTTTTTGCACGGACGTTTGTAGCATGCTCTTGGAAAGATATCAGAACCTTGAACGATACGAGATTGATATTAGATGTCGGTTCCTCAGGCTTGGCCAACGAGTCGACGCTATGCCCACCTGGGCGTTGCATCTGGCCGACCTTTCTTTTTGCAGACCAACGGGCCCTTGCTCTCCGTTCCGCATTGCTCGGGCTATCCCCGTTGCCAACGGTCCCAAGATCATGGCACCGTGGTTGTGCCGTTCTCACCATTGTTGTTATTGATATCACCGTATTCTTCACGTTCCCCCACCAGATTTGGACCCATTCAGGCCAGGCTCGGCCAGGCCAGATCCGATCGCAACGACCACCATGCCATTGCGCCATGGAACTCTGCCAAGCTTCCATCGTCGAGAAATGAGTAATACTCGTTGGAAAAAAAGGCAAGCAGAGTATAGTCCAGCACCTAGTTGACACCTTCGCTTGTGCCAGCCAAGTCAGCAGCGTCCTGTCCCCAAAGTTAGGCTGAAGGATGTCCGCTGCGAAGCCCTTTTCAGCTTCCCACGGTGCAAGCCATGGTGGGTTCGTGGTGAGCTTACTGGTTATTAGTGCCCGTCCGCCATCTGCTATCAAAGAACGCAACCCACAGCAAAGCAAAAACCGGAGCCACTTCACGCCCCCATCTCACCCTGCTGCTTCTTTTAGCCAGGAAGGATCACTGTGCAGGAATTGATCCCTGTCCCTTCGTGGTCCCCATGCAGGCGGATCCCCGTTGTTGCTGGGCTATCCTAGATTGTGAAGTCTGCTCACCCCGGTCACAGGCTTACGGTACCTGACCACTGAGCTCAGTCACAGCTGTCAACCAGGTACCAGTCAGTGACCGGCCAGTGCCAGCCAGCCCGCCCCCGAAGCCTGCAGAGCCAGCCCCCATCAACGCAGCATCCGAGCCAAGCCACGCACAGCAGCAATATTTCATTTCGGAACCCCCCTGCTGCCCAAAGAGTGGATCTGCATCTCTTCCCCCCCCCCTCTCTCTCTTCGCCTGGGGCCAAACCTCAACCATTCAGCGTCCCGCCTGGCTCGCGTGTTCCTGGGAAAGCTTTGGAAAGGGAAGAAACAAAGTGCAAAAGCACAGTGGCAGGGTCCCCCGGTCTTTTCTCGTCGTTCCTGGGGCGGGGGAAAAGGGCAAGGAGAGAAAGGGCACTCACGCTCTTACCCTTCTCGCCTTTTCGTTTCCTTTGAGGAGTGACAAGAAGCAAAGACCCCCGCACAAAACTAGTAGCTCGACCGCACCACCGTCCTGTCGCTTATTGAGAGGGGAGGGGCCTGGTGGAGTCTGGACTCTCCATTTTTACCCTCTTTCAAGACTACGCTTTTGTACCTGCCGTCTTGTTGTCGTTGTCGTTGCCGTTGTTGTTGTTCTTGTTGTTGTCGAATGGCCGCTAACCTCGATCATGGCTTACGTGCTCATGTACGGGGTGTCGAATTGATTCAGTGAGCGTGAGCGAGGCAGTTTACAGCATATCTAAGTGGTACTCGCATATTGAGCCAGTATTGCAAATAGGGTTCCCTCGTCTAAGGTAATGATGAGTGAGGGGTGATAATAGTTGCGACTATAGCAGACTACTATAGTATCCGGCTCTGTACCGTAGTGGACCACAGCTGCTAGCCAGGTACGATCGCCATGGCCGCAAGCGAGCTCTCTCCTGAAGAATGGCGGTGTCAAAGCACGCTTCCAGCCATCCAGCCAAGTCGTGGATGCGTCAAGGCGGGCGTGGGCTTTGACCGGTGCAGTGAGAATTTGCAGTGTGCAAAAGTCATTCTGGTTACGATCCAGCAATGCTACTTGGCCACTGGACTGGCAGAGCCTCATCATCATGTCCTGCATTCTCTGTCAAAATAATGATGATTTATGATTGAAGGCTTTGTTCGGGACATGCAAAGGCACCGGCAAAGCACAGAACAGGAACTGTCAAGACTGTCAGCTAGACAGTCAGCCGACCTGACAGCGTGTTCCTTTGTTACCGCAAAATAACTTGCCCCTCCTCCCATTGTTCAAAGACAGGAACGGCAAAGGCCGCGACAATGGGCGGCGGGATTCGACGCTCGTGCTTGCTGCTAGTGCTGGCACTATGGATTACGGGACCTCTCTTGTGCTCACTCCCCCCACCCAAACGGGGGTGCTGAATGCCAAATATAGAGCCGCAGCGTCCTCGTTGTCGTTGTCATTTTCTGAGCAGCGACGGGCTACATTGCTCAGCCCACAGCAGCTGGCGAAGCCGTCGTGAGTGGGCGCGAGTGTGTCCCAACAGGGGCCTAAAAAGCCATGATTACGTCGCCATCCACCATCGACGGTGTACAGCCGCGTGTGCAAGAGGGACGGAAGGGACCAAAAGTCGTCTGCTGCACTGCCGCTTTCCGCATCGTCTGGATTCTTGTCTCCTTGTCTGCTTCCCAGTCTTGCTTGCTTGCTTTCTTGCACCGACCGTCTGCTGCTGCCATCTGATGCTGCCCTGCGCTGCAACGCCGTTGGGGCGGCTCCAAGCTGTCCACTACCCAGAAACTACTGCTCTCAAGCAGTTCAGGCTGCTGTGCCAGTTCAAACCAGTTGCATCCTGTCGGGCACCCCTTGGACCCGAACGTTATCAGCCTCTACAGGCAGAATTCACTCTTTGGCACTCAAAATACAGGCTGTCCAGGCACCGTCCGAGGTATCTCAGCATAACGAGCAGGCCCCCCCTGCTTCATGCAGTCAGAGACAAGGGTCCCGGCTAACGAGTTGGGATCAGCGTCCCACTCGTGAGCAAGCATGGGTCGGCCTGTCCAGGGTGTCCATAATATCACTCTCTCATGGCACTCGTCTGTCTCTCCTTCCGTTTTTGCCTGACCCTCGCTGCGATTGCTCTGCAGTCTGCCATCCCTGAGGCCTATCCATGAGATTGATTGCTCTTGCCCTTTGCCCATCGAGTTCTGAGAAACGGCCATTTGGGAAAGAACATAGCCAGAGCCTCCTTCCTTTAATCCCTACATCCTGCTCCCTGCAATCTGGCTCTGTCTGCTGGCCTCTTTTTTTTTTTTTT
>KZ678570.1:0-53484 GCA_003019895.1 Coniella lustricola | reverse complement strand
CCCCCGCAACGTCATTCGGCTCCACCGCTGCAGGCCAACGGCCCCCCAGTCGCCGTTCCAGAATGCCCTATGCCTGCGTGCCTGGGCCTCATCCGCCGCGCAAAACCGCCGCGTCCGAATCAGACCCAGCAGGCCCAGCAGGCCCAGCACCAACCTCTGTACCGCCAGCAAAAGACGACGGGGCGAGGCCGACGAGCAGGGCTCCAGCGGACGAGGCCAGGTTCCAAAACAAGCTTCCCTGCCTGCTGGTGGTGCAGCTGCCGTGGTGAGTCTGGCTTGATAAAACAACCACTCCCGCGTGGTCCCCCTCGACCGCCCCTTTCAACCTCCCTTTTTCCCCCTCCTTCTTCCTCATCTTCCCTGCCTCAGCCCCACGATACGATCTCACATGCCCGTCGATTTAGACTTTCTGTTTGCATATTGATACCCACCTTCTGCGATCGTTTTCCCGCTCCCTTCCACACCTGTCCGACTGCATACCTGCTACACCAACATACCACCGCCCTCGTCAACTAGGACTTCGCATTGCACTTGACAGCCAAGAGCAAGTGTAAGAGCAAGAGCACCAGACAGAGAACAACCGCTCAAAGCACAACCGCCGCAGTCATGACGGCCCTGCACAACTTTGTCCACGCCATCTCGCCGAGATCGAGCATGGACGAGAAGACGGACGGCCAGCCGCGCTCGCCGTCGTCGCCCTCGGCCTCGCGCAGCCGCTTTGCGCGCTTTGGCAAATCCGAGGACCGCGCCCGGTCCGCCTCTGCCTCGAGCAACGTGAGCGACACGGCCTCGGGCAAGGCCTCGCGCCGCACCGCGGAGCGCCATGCCCGCAAGGAAGAGAAGATTCTCAGGCACGAAAAGGAGCGCGAGGAGATTGAGGAGCGCCGCAAGCTCGAGGACCAGCTGGCCATGATGGAGGAAGACGAGGAGACACAGGCCCGCTACGGCTGGGCCACCGAGGCCAAGGAGCTGCTCAGCCTCAAGGAGGTCACCGAGCGCGCCATTGGCGACGAGGTCACCTTCCGCTCCCGCATCCACCATCAGCGCAACGTCTCCAAGAACCTCGACTTCTTGCTCTTCCGCGACCAGACCCACTCGATTCAGGGTGTGTTGCAGCACGACACGTCGCACTTTGTCAAGTGGGTGCAGCGTCTCGAGCCCGAGTCACTCGTCCAGATCACCGGCACCCTGCAGCAGCCTCCCGAGCCGATCCGCAGCGCCACCTTCACCAACTTCGAAGTCAAGGTCTACTCGGTGCACCTCATCAACCCTGCCCGCGACCTGGCCTTTGACAACTATGACCCGCCCGAGACGACCCAGCACCGCCTCAACAACCGCATCCTCGATCTCAGACACCCTTCCAACCAGGCTCTGTTCCGCATCCGCAGCATGATCACCAGAGTCTTCCGCGAGACCCTCGAGAACGACAACTTTGTCGAGATCCAGACACCAAAGCTGCAGCCCGCAGCCACCGAGAGTGGTGCCGAGGTGTTCAAGGTCAACTACTTTGGCCGCAGGGCCTTTTTGGCACAGAGTCCCCAGCTTGCCAAGCAAATGACCATTTCTGCCGACTTTGGCAAGGTCTTTGAGGTGAGTGATGCACGACCGTCCGCCGTCTGTCACGTGTGTACTCGACCCAGGAGCTAACCCAACAAACTTGCCCTACAGGTCGGTCCCGTTTTCCGCGCCGAAAACTCAAACACGAAGCGTCATTTGGCCGAGTACACTGGTCTTGATATTGAGATGGCCATTGCCCACGACTACCACGAGGTCATTGCCCAGGTCGACAAGTTCTTGAAGGCCGTCTTTGTGGCTCTCCACAAGATGCCTGAGCTGCAGGTTGTCCGGGAGCGGTGGCCTTCAGAGGACCTTGTCTGGCTCGACGAGACCCTGATCCTCACCTTCCCCGAGGGTCTGCAAATGCTCCGCGACGACGGAATCGATGTCGAGGAGGAGGACCTGTCCACGCGCAACGAGATCCGTCTGGGTGAGCTCGTCAAGGAAAAGTACCACACCGACTACTACATCCTCGACAAGTTCCCCGCCAATGCTCGCCCATTCTACACCCACAAGGATGCCAACGACCCCAAGTGGACCAACTCGTTCGACATCTTCATCCGCGGCCAGGAGATTTGCTCCGGCGGTCAGCGTATCCACAACGCCACCGAACTGCGTGAGAACATGCGCCAAGCCGGCATGGTGGAGGACGGCATGGAGGCCTACCTCGAAGCCTTTGACCTCGGCGCACCACCCCACGGCGGTGCCGGTCTCGGTCTCGAGCGTATTCTGGCCTGGACTCTGAAGCTCAACGACGTCCGCTACGCAACCATGTACCACCGTGACCCCAAGTCCCTTCCCGAGCGGTCCGCCCGCCTGCCGCACCCCGAGTGCGATACGCGCCACCCACGCCCAGTGGGCGTCGACGAGTGGCCTCTCGAGAAGCTCATTGCCAACTACGGTGACGCAACCAACACGTCTTGGCTCGACGAGCGTTTCCAGATCTGGCGCCACAAGACCAACGGCGCCGCTGTTGGTTACGTCGTCAAGGAAAACCGCTTTGCCATGATTACGGGTGACCCGCTCTGCGATCCTACCCAGGTCGACCTCGTTGTCAAGGAGTTTGTGCACTACGTCGAGAAGGAGCTCAAGCTCACGCCCGTCTGGATGCTCGTCTCCGAGTCTGTCCAGGATGTCCTCGGTCACCGCCTGGGCTGGCGCACACTCACCTGCGTGGAGGAGCAGCGCGTGGACGCTGACAAGCACGCCGGTGGTCCTCAAGGCCGCGAAGCACGCAAGCTTGAGCGCGAGGGCATCCACATTGAGGAGATCAAGCCCGATGAGGACTTTATGGCACGCGCCGACAAGCAGATCGAGGCGTGGAAGGCCAACCGCTCGGGCAAGAAGCAGGTGCATTTGACCGAGATCCGGCCCTGGATCGACATGGAGCACCGCAAGTACTTTGCTGCCGAGAAGGAGGTCGAGGAGGACGGCAAGAAGGAGAAGCGCGTCATGGCGCTCGTGGTCTTTGCCCAGCTTGCACCCCGCCACGGATGGCAGGTCAAGTGGGCGCTCGACTTCCCCGGCACCCCCTCGGGCATCATCGAGGCGACGGTCATCACGGCGCTGGCTGCCGTGAGCGGACCCGTGACATTTGGCGCAGGTGTTTCGGAGCGCTTCATCCCTGGTGCCAACCTGGGTGGCGTGCGTGCCAAGTTCCTGGCCAAGACCTACGACACCATCACCAAGAGTCTGAAGCTCAACAAGAAGAGCGAGTTCCGCAGCAAGTTTGGCGCATACGGTGAACCCGTGTACGTGTGCTATCCAAGACACGGTCTGGGTGTGCGAGACTTCAAGTACATTATCCAGTTCTTTGAGGATTAGAGTGGGGATACGATACAAGATGAGAAGGATTGGTAGAGGGGGGGGGGGGGTCTTGATGTGCCTTTCGCATTGCTCACCGCCGTGACTGGGTTGTTCTTTACGTATACTTGTACGGTTGTTTTACCTGTTTTGTTTTTCATGCTTTTGACAGATTCCCCTTTTTTTTCTTTTTTGTTTTTGGCACGTCGCATTGTGCATTAATGCTCGATACCTCTTTTCTTTTTTTCCCCTTTTCTTTTTTCGTTCCCCCATTATTGTATTGTGGCGTGCCACAATACATGGACAGAAGATAATCTTGCAGAATCGAGCTGGAGAGAAAGAAACACAAACCGCATTCTTCCATGCACAGACAGACAAGACAGAGACAATACACAGACGGACACCAGACCCAGACCTGCACTTGCACTTACCCCAAGACCCTACATACATACATACATATATACATAATGGAGAATTAGATACCACGATAGCAGTTTCGTTGTTTTGATGAATTGAACCGGAGGAGTTTCTTTTACCATTGACTTTGACTCTTCATGGATGGTTATGGTTTGTATCCCGAAGCGGTTGGTGATTCAGATTGTGCTTCGTTGATGTATTCATGATTTTTATGCTTGACTGTGCGACTGAGTGGAGAGGGAGAACCTGAGCTGAAGGAAAGACGACGACGACGACGACGACAAAGACGACATGCAGATGGATATATGCACAAACGTGCATGCATGCATGTATGTGCTTGAGCCGCCGGGTAAATAAGGATGGATGGATAGATGGATGGATGGAATGAATTTACCCGGGGGCTCCTCGGTTGGGTGCACTGTTGGGCCCCAAAAGGTTAGTTACCTTACCCCACTCGGGCCTCATGAGCCGACCGGTTTATGTTGTTACATGGGGAAATACAGTTTCACGATTTGGTGGGGGTTGCAACTTGTGGGTGGTGGTTGATGGTTAATGGTTGACGGTGAGATGGTGAGATGGTGTAGTTTTTTGGGATGTGTAGGAGGGTGGAGGGAGGGGCTTTGTGATATATACATGGCGTGGCAGCGTTGGTGGAACAGCGGTACGAGTGAAATGGTGTGCAGTATGGAGGATCGAGGAGGGATATATAGATATGTGGTGTGTCGTAACCATTGGTACATGTATAGAGCAGTATGATCTGGATGTGCAGAGATCTGCGATCGACTCTGTCCCTCTGTAGAGGCCAACTTCCTCTTTTCATTCCATTGACCTCCTTCATCACGCTACAGACTTCACAATCATCATCACCATCCCCTACTGACGCAGCAGAACAGCAAGACCATCACCACACACCCCTCAAGTTCCCCATCAGCCACCATCCAAAATGCCACCCCTCCGCAACCCCATCCTCCCAGGCTTCCACCCAGACCCCTCCATCGTGCGCGTCGCCAACACCTACTACATCGCAACCTCGACCTTCGAATGGTTCCCCGGCGTGCGCATCCACGCCTCATCCGATCTCGCAACCTGGCACACCATCCAACCCCCACCACTAACGCGCGCCTCGCAGCTCGACATGCGCGGGAACCCCGACAGCTGCGGCGTATGGGCGCCCTGCCTCTCGCACGACGCGCGTACGTCGACCTTCTACCTCGTGTATACCGACGTCAAGCGCAAAGACGGGAGTTTCAAGGATGCGCATAATTATATCGTGACGGCGCGGGACATTGCCGGTCCGTGGTCGGATCCCGTGTATGTGAATAGCAGCGGGTTTGACCCGAGCTTGTTTCATGATGGGGCTACAGGGAAGAAGTACTTTGTGAACATGCTATGGGATCACCGCCAGAGGGGTGGGAAGAGTGGGAAGAGTGCGTTTGCGGGGATCGCGTGCCAGGAATGGGATGCCGGAAGTCAGAAATTGGTCGGGGAGAGAAGAACGATTTTCAAGGGGACGGAGCATGCGCTTGTGGAGGGACCGCACATGTATAAGCGCGGAGGGTGGTATTATCTCCTCACTGCCGAGGGAGGCACGAGTTATGGCCATGCGAGCACGCTCGCGCGGTCGAGAAGTGTTTGGGGGCCTTTTGATGATGCTGATGGTGACAGAAATGGGGATGGGCCAGGTGTGCATCCGCAAAGACACATCCTCACAGCCAAGGATGCCCCTTCTGCAGCACTGCAGAAAGCCGGCCATGCGAGTTTCGTCGACACACCAGATGGGGAAAAGACATATCTCGTTCATTTATGCGGGCGGCCCGTGAGAAAAAAGGGGCGGTGTGTGCTGGGCCGCGAGACAAGTATCCAGGAGTGTTATTGGGCCGATGACGAGTGGTTGTATGTCAAGAACGGGCCAGTGCCGAGTTTGTGGGTTGATGTGCCTGGAACAAGAGATGAGAGTGAATACTGGAAGGAAAAGAGGTACACATTTGGTGGTGATGGCTCCAAAGCCGATGCTGGCCCCTGGGGCTTGGATCCTGATTTGCAGTGGCTGCGCACGCCAGAGCCTGAACGCATCTTTCGAGTGGGTGGTGACGATAACAACCAACTCATCCTCTACGGCAGAGAAAGCATCGGGTCGTGGTTCGAACAAGCTCTCGTGGCCCGCCGTCAGACACACTTCTCGTACGACGCCGAGACCCTGGTGGATTTCCAGCCCAACGACGAGAGGCAGTTTGCAGGACTGACGGCGTACTACTGTGCGTACAACTTCTACTACCTGACCATCTCGAGCAGTTCAGAAGGCACCACTCGGGAATTAGCCCTCATGATCTCGAACGTGTCCTGGCCGGATGGGTGTTTGGATGAACAGCCGCTGCTGGAGCCTGTAGAGATACCAAACAAGGGCAAGGTTCGGCTGGCGCTGAGCATCCGTGGTGGAGAAACATTGCAGTTCCAGTGGGCCATGGAAGGCGAAGACGAACTCAAGAATATTGGGCCTGTGCTGGACGCAAGCATTCTCTCAGACGAGTGTGGAGGACACCAAACGCATGGCAGTTTCACGGGAGCGTTTGCAGGCGTGGCTTGCTCGGATCTCAACGGGACGGCGATGGAGGCGCGCTTTGATTACCTGTTGTACCGGCCGATCAAGCATGAGTCTGACAGACAGGACGAGTGATTATGCTCGGAGACGAGGTGGTCATTCATTCGTTGATTTTCATAGCCATCATGGCAGATGCTTGGTGTATCCAGCTGCTATCAACCGTTGGCCTGCCTCCCACACAGGAGCCGGGATCGTCTGCTCAATCTGGTAGCCCTTGGATGGGTACTCGCGGATCCTGACGAGGTCTCCAACCATAATGTTCACCACAAGATCCTGAGGGTTGTCGCTGTCTGGGTACTCTGCAAAGTCCAGCTGAGGCGATGTGACGGTAAACTGAGAGCTGCTGTCTGGCCACTGCTGGACAAAGGTGGCATACGTCCTTCGCTCCATGTATGGCTTCTGCACAAGGATGAAGGAGCGAATGCTGCCCTGTCCATGCGATTCGTCGGTCGTGGCCAGAAGCCTCTTTTGTTGGAGCAGCTTGTATGTCAGCCGCACGTTCTCGCCCGTGTTGGTCGAGTCTGGCTCGATGATGATCTTTGCTTCAGGCACGCCCATGGCCATGGCGATGCGCGCAAAGACGACGGCTTCAGGATCATGGCCAAAGGCCGGGTGGTTGGCCGTCAGCTTGCCAGAGCCGCCAGAGAAGATCAGCCAGGGAGCCAGACCGTCGAGGAAGAGGCGTGCAGCACATCGGGCAACGCGCAGGTCCAGGCTGCACAGGCAAAAAATGGCAGCGGCAGGCGAGGGCGCGGGCAGAGCCTCGTGCATGCGGTGGTAGTCGTAGATGAGACGAGCATCGTCCAGGAGTGTCGAGTCCATGTTGTGAGGCGGAGAGGTGATTTGTTTGGTCGACGGTCAGAGACAGAGGGTGTCACGCATGACACATCGAGATGCTGGGACGAGACAGGAAAAGGAAGAAGCAAAGTGCGGTGTTGGGTGGCTTGCCGTTGGTTTTGAGCCGCACGGGAGCTTGGTGCATGGCAGCACAGCAGGGCGTCTTGATTCGTCACCAAGGTTCGATAGCCTATCAGCCTATCAGCGTGTCAGCGTGTCAGCCAGCCAGCCAGCCTGCCTGCCTGCCTGCATGGGAGGCGAACGAGCACAAGACATATTTGGGCCGTGCGGTTGCATCTCGCGATGTTTGACTTTTGTGGTGGTTTTGGTGTTGCCAGGTTCAAACGGCAGTCTTGGGAAACTGATCCATGGCATGTTGCACTTGCGTTTTTGACAGCTGGAGGAGGTGCAAGGTCCATCCATGCAACGGTACTTGACACTGTACTTGACACTGCTGTGTCCTGTTGGTATGGTGCTGGGTACCTGAATGTCTGGGGACTCTGCTTGGCCTGTGCTTGCTTGGTGCTAGGCCAGGGTCTGGATCTGGGTCTGGGTCTGGGTCTCATGGTGCACCTGCCATGCTGAGGAATGCTTGGGGAAAGAGCTTGGGGAAAGAGCACTTTGAGATCCACTCTTTGAGCGTGGCGAGGCTAGCAAACGGCGCCAGCACAGCAAGTCAGCCGGCCTCAGACGGACCCACACAAGCAACCTCTCGTCGTCCTGGTCGTCCAACAGCCAACAGGCAGGCTCGACAAAGTACAGGCCACCGCACCTGCCACCGCACCTGCCACCGCACCTTCTGCGTGTCTCTGTGTTCGTTGCCAAGGGGGAGATCTCGGTGACAGACATGACAAGACCTGTAAGTTGCTTTTGCCCTTTAGCCCTTTTGTCCTTTTGCCATCCAACCCTCTCCCATCTTATCAAGTCTTTGGTCCCATCCCCTTGGCATCTGCTATCTGTCCCTCTCTTGTTTTGGTTTGCTCTCGCTTGCAGACTTGCAGTCCCATCTTTACTTTGCATTTCCATCTGAGGCTACCCAGCACACTCGTTCTGACGACTTCGCAGTGTTGACTGTCTGCGACAGAACCATCTTGCACCTCTCGCGACCCACAAACAGCAGAAATGGCTGACCGTGGACGTGGCGGACGTGGCGGGCGTGGCGACCGCGGCGGCGGCGGTGGCCGTGGCGGTTATCGAGGCGGACGTGGCGGCGGCTTTCAGGGTTCACCTCAGGGCCAAGGCCAGGGCGGCAGCTTCCGAGGAGGAGGCGGCGGCGGCGGCGGCTTTCGTGGCGGCCCTGGTGGTGGAAGAGGCGGTGGAGGAGGCTTTCAAGGAGGTCCTCCTGGCCGTGGTGGCCGCGGAGGTGCAAGACCACCCGCCCAGGTCTACACGTAAGTCGATCGCAGCTCCGTGTCCAAGCTTGGCGTGAGCTGCCTCGTACTGAGCCCAAGTCCTGCAGTCCGCGAGGAGGCGCTCCGCCAGTCCCTGACGCCAAGGTCACCCAAGTGGAAGATGCCCGCCAAAAGTCTCGCAAAACCAACTTAAGCGCTGCTATGGGTGGCCTGCAGCTGGCTGCTGTTGGCGGCTTCATGCCTCCTCGGCCGGGCTACGGCACAGGCGGCGCGCCCATCACTGTCTTTGCCAACTACACCCAACTGATTCCCAGCTCCGATTTGACCCTGTACGGTTACGACATTGCCGAGGTTACGCCAGAAATCGTCGGCAGGAAGCGCATTCAACTCATGCGCCTCCTGGTCCAGGAGGCTCCCGAACTCACGAGCTACCATGGTCACATTGTCACGGACTTCAAGTCCAATCTGGTCTCGCGCAAGAAGCTGGAGCTGGCAACCGAGGCCATCGACGTTGTCTTCAAGGCTGAGGGCACCGACGAGCCCCTGGAGCGGGCCACAAAGTACACCATCAAGGTCAAGTACACAAAGACGCTCAGCGTGGGCGATCTCATGACATACCTTTCGTCGACCAACCCTGCCGCCGGTCAGCAGTATGACAACAAGCTTGAAATGATTCAGGCGCTCAATATATTCTTGAACCACTACGCCCGGTCCGCCAACAATCTCGCGACCATAGGAGCCAGCAAAACCTTCTCCCTGAACAGTGCGGGCTCGCAGGACACGTTTGATCTGGGCCAAGGTCTGCACGCTATCCGAGGTTTCTTCACCAGTGTCCGGGCTGCCACGAACCGCATCCTCGTCAATGTGAATGTCAGCCATGGCGCGTTCTACCAGGAGGGCGAGCTCCATCAACTCATGTGGGCATATGGTGACAGGAATGAGATGGGTTTGGCCAAGTTCCTCAAAGGAGTGCGTGTCCGAACGATCCACCTGCCTACCAAGACAAACAAGAAGGGCGAGACCGTGCATCGCCTCAAGTCCATTTTTTCTCTGGCCAAGAACAAGGACGGTCGCAAACTGGCCCATCCCCCGCTTGTCAAGAAGAGTGTTGGCGCCGGTCCTTGTGATGTCGAGTTTTGGATCCATGACCAGCCTCCGCAGGTTTCTTCGGTGCCCGGTGCGGCGCCTACACAAGCCACGGCCCCTGCAAAGAAGGGCAAAGGTAAAGGCAAGCCCCCTGCTGTTGGCCCTCAGCCTGCTGGAGTGGGAGTGGGCAAGTATGTCAGCGTGTACGACTATTTTCGGTCCAAGTACCCACACATCAAGATTGACCCCAAGCTTCCTGTTGTCAATGTCGGCAACAGCGACAACCCTTCATACCTGCCGGCCGAGGCATGCATCGTCCTTCCTGGCCAAAACGCAAATGCCAAGCTCAGTGGCAATCAGACACGCAACATGATTCGCTTCGCTGTTCGTGGACCCTGGATGAATGCCGAGTCTATTGTCAATTCTGGGTTGGAGACGGCAGGCTTGTCGACAAAGTCAAATCCTCTACTAGTGAGTCTTGCAAACGACGTCCATGACATTCGCAGGACTAAAGCGGATGTTGAGTTGTTTTGAAACAGGGTGCTAATGTCAAACCTCTTCTCCTTCTAGGCTGAGTTTGGTCTGCAAGTCGGAAACAGTCTCATCACCGTACCAGCGAGGCAATTGCCCGAACCCAACGTCATGTACAGGGACTTTACCAAAAACAACGCACAACCCAATAGCAAGGTGGTCCGGGTTTCCAACGGAAGTTGGAATATGGACAAGATCAAATTCAACAAGTCAGCACTTCTCCGAAATTGGTCATGGGTAGCCGTCTGGGGCTGGAAACGCACGCGCGACCAAGAGCAACAAGTGACCAGAACTGTTGCCAAATTTCATGAAGCCCTGAACACAAATGGCATGACTGCTGCGGCACCACATGCAGGACAACACATTGAGAATAAGCTGACGGATGTGACCAAAGTCTTCAACGAAGCCCCAGCGGATCGTCAACTTCTCTTGTTTATTTTGCCCGGAAGAGACAAGAATGACAATACTGCGCTGTACAGCCACATCAAGACGCTGGGCGACACAGAATACGGCATCCACACGGTTTGCGTCATTGGCAGCAAATTCATGTCGGACAAGAGTCCGGAGCAATATTTTGCGAATGTTGCCCTCAAGTTCAATCTTAAGCTTGGCGGCAATAATCAAGGTGTTGACTCCACGCGATTGTCATTCATCAACCAGGGCAGGACCATGCTCGTGGGCATTGATGTAACGCATCCTTCTCCCGGTTCACACAATGACGCGCCCTCAGTCGCCGGCATGGTGGCTTCGACCGATCAAGACCTCGGACAGTGGCCAGGCGTTCTCAGCCAGCAGACCAAAAGACAGGAGAAGGTCGACGCCCTCAAAGACATGCTCAAGGAGCATCTGGACAATTGGAAGAGAATTGGAAGACACCAAGCATACCCCGATAATATCATCGTCTACCGAGACGGTGTGTCTGAAGGCCAATACCAGATTGTTGTCGACCAAGAAATTCCTCTGCTCCGCGATGCATGCAAGGAGAAGTATCCTGCCAATGGTCCGCAGCCACGATTGACTGTTGTCATTGTAGGGAAGCGTCACCATACGCGCTTCTATCCCACCAGACAGCAGGACATGGACCGCGGCGGCAATTGCAGGGCTGGCACAGTGGTCGATCGAGGAGTCACCGAGGAAGGCATCTGGGATTTCTTCTTGCAGAGTCACGCCGTCATCCAGGGCACTGGCCGTCCTGCTCATTATGTCGTTGTACTGGATGAAGTCTTCCGCCATCAGGAGAAGCTGAAGGGCAACAAGGACCTGTCGGGCGCCGCTAACGAGCTCGAACGCGTCACCCAGGCGCTTTGCTACTCATACAGCCGCGCCACCAAGGCTGTGAGTCTCTGTACGCCTGCGTATCATGCAGACATTCTGTGTGAACGTGCTCGGAGGTACATGTCAGGTCTCTTTGAAGGCGTGTCAGATGACGGATCTAATGCCGGGTCCGCAAAAGCAGAGAAGAACTGGAAGCTTCACAGTAGGTTGAAGCACACAATGTTTTACATTTGAGGTCAATGAACTATGTTCCTGAGCGGTGTCTCAAGCGAAGAACCATCACCAAGCGGGCGGACAGGAGGGGTTTTTTTTTTCTTTCCCCTCCCGCCTTTCCTACACCACAAAAACTGCGCGGTTCGTATGCTATACCATATCTGTATCTGACAGCGATTGGATGGGCACATCAGTAAGACCCACTAATCGGAGATGGGAAAAGTCTTTGTGGTACAGTCTTGTTTCTTTCTGCCTTTTTTGTTTTGGCTTTTAAAAGTCAGAATCGGTTGTTTGTAACAAGGCACAGTGAAGTCTAGTAAGAGAAAACAACAAGCAGAACAAGGTAAACACAAAAAGTTTTGGTTTGCTCGAATAATTGAATTTGTAGACTGGATTAAGTTTTGAATGCGACAATCTTCCTTGCACGGTTTCGAAGCACGTCTTTGAAGTCAACTACTTCGCAGCCTTGGCAGCTCGATTCAACTGAAACTATCACGATTACATCTAGCAAATCAACGGTCGGGAACATGTATTCTCTTGTTTGCCAGTAAGCGACATGTCTTGGCAAGGAGATCGATATTTGAATCGAAATGCTGAATTGAAATTGGATTATGAGCGGTTCGTCAAACTCTAGCTTTGACAATGGACGAAGATGTTGATTACATCTAACATTTCCCAGGAAGGGCGAAAAACAAAATAAGAAATTCGCACAGAGTGCCACTGACAAGACGTGTTTGAGATGATCGCTAAATTGGTACATACACTGATTGAGTTTTTCATATCCATTGCCAAACTGACTGACTTCCAAGTGCCCAAGTACACAGGCCCCCACCCCAAGGGAAAAAAACATTTGAGCAGAACGAAAAGACCCCGATGTTCCATTTCCTTGCTTGTCCTGTTGTCCTTTTTTTTCCTTCTGCTATTTCTTGCTTTCCTTCCGGTTTTGAGATATTCATAGTTACGTATTGTACATGTACAGACGATAAAAGGAAAGTGGTGAATGTTCACCTTTGATGTGCCAAGAAAATAAGTATCGAATAGAGGGAAAAGAAATCCAAAGTAACAATGAACTACATGCGATGAAATGATACAACCATGAGCTTGAAACAATTCGGGATTCAAATAACAGCACAGGAAGGAATAAGGTGCCAAGCGCTTCGATCCCTCATCAGGGACGATTTCGAGAACAAAAGTGCAACTGCCGCTGATCAGTATCCCTCGAAAACAGCAAGTATCGAAGAGGGCCCATTGCGCCAATCCACTCACTCATGCTACTCAGTGCCGAGCCATCATTGGCTGACATGTTCAATGGACACGCAGATGGCTAGCAGGACCAGCGCCATCGAAATGCGAGCATGATGGCTTGGGCTCCTTGTTAATTGCCGTGAAGTTTGTGCCCGCACCAGGTGGGCTTCTGCTTTGCCTACGCCTGGGAGATTGGTGAGCCTGGCGATTGTGAGTTTGCAGGCACGGTCTCGAGGGAAGCTGGGCCGCGTGCGTCGGAGGAGGAGGTTGAGTAGTTGGCCTTGCAGGAGACTGATGCGCTTGACCTCGAGAAGATTGCATCTCTGGGCGCGCAGAGGAACGATTGACACGAGGCTGGCTGCTAGGCCTTGGAGGAAGCTGGTTGGCTGAATAATTGGACGCGGGGCGACCTCGCCCCGATTGCTGGGGTTGCAACTGAGACTGCCGGGCTCGCGGTGGACGGAACTGGGGGCGAACCAAGGTATCTGGGATCGTGGCGGGAGGATGGGGGTGTATGCCGTTGGGACGGGACGAGCGGTAAAATTCTTGAGGCTGTATGACGGGGATGTATGGCTGCGGCCGCCGAGGGGGAAGAGGATCAAGTGCAGGCGATCGAACAGGCGCCGGCCAGGCAGCGATCTTGTCATTGAATTGCTCCGCCTGGTGGGCTCTTGCCTCACGCTCGACTCTGATAGCGTTGTCGAAACTCTGTGACAGCTCGTAATGCTTGTCCCGAAACTCCTTTGTGCGTTCATGGTCTGCAACGGCCTGTTGCTCCTTGTCGAGCCTGCGGCCTTCTTCTTGCTCCGCCCTGAGCGTCGCAAAGTCTGCCTTGACTTCCTCGATTTCCTTCTTGATTCGGACCTCCAGCCGTTTGCTATCCTCTTCTTGCTGCTGCCGCAGATTGTTGACGGTGTCTCGCAGCTCCTGGTTTTCCCGCCGGCATTCATCCAAGTGACCCGCTGCGACCTGTTGCTCTAACGTCTGAACCCTTGTTTCAATTTGTGTCGACTTTTGCTGTACCGTTCTCACTTGGCTCGTTTGGGCATCCAGCCTGGCCGAGAAGGTGCTCAGGTCAGACTCGGTCTTTTTGACCCTTTTCTTCAGACCGTCTGTCTCAGTTCTGACGGCCTCTGTTTTGTCGACCACCTGGGAGAACCATGGACGGAAACGCTGCTCGAAATCCTCCATCATAGAATCGATGACGGTGCTCTTGGACTTGACAGTGAACTTGGCCGCGGTGGTGAAATCATCGTGAGTTCTTTTACCAGCTGATCGCTTGCGCGCCTGGGTGACGAACAAGGAACAATGTGAGTCTGGCGTCTCCATCGCGCCTTCGATGGACCGAGACCGCGAAGGACCAGGGGTTGCAGGCTCGACTATGGGTGCCATGTACCGAGGAGGGATAGGTGAATTCGGGAACGGTGGCGGAGATGAAAAAGCTGGTACCATTGGAGAGGAGTCGGCGTCTGGATTAAGCATGCGAGAAGCCGGTGTCTCTTCGATGGATGGCTCAGTGCGAGCTTCTCGCGCCAGTCGATCACGCTTGCGCTCCCGGTGCGTCCTGCGCTCCTCCGAGGTCTTGTGCCTTTTCTTCTTAACCCTACAATTGTCCGTTCTGGGGCTGTCATGTGGCCGACTGCGTGTACGCGAGTCGTTTGGATTCCGCTCGAGCATTCGGCCTCTGAATTTCTCAACTCCTTTGGACTTGGCTCTTCCATTTCTGCTTCCATTGCGTGCCGACTTGCTCTTTCCCTTGGGTGAACGAGCGGCAGGAATATCATCGTCCACATCGGAAGTTGGAGGAGGGGAGAACATCCCGTTTGTGGGCGCTCGATTTTCTCGTGAAACACCCTTGTTCCTTTTGGACGATCGATGCTTCTGCTTTTTGGGTCCTGAAGAGCTGGAACCGGAGGCAGACAGAGATGCTGGGCTTGAATGGCTGGTACTATTCGGAGCCATTGTCTTGTTAGCCGCACGGATGGGGATAGTGAAAGTCATTCGTGGCCTTGGCAGCTCAGCGAAGATCTGAACTGACATGTTTTCACCTCGAACAGCGGACTGGCTCCTTGTCGTCGAAGGCGCAGTGCAGGCCAGCCGCGAAGGGCTCTTGGAAGGCCTAAAGTCGGACACGTACGACTCTGAATCGGATTCGTCCGAGGTTGAATCGCCGTCTGAGGAGAGATCGTACTTGATCCTTGGCGATGTCGAACGTTGGGACTGAGACACGTGACGGAGAGCAGTCTGCATTGCCCTTGGACTGGAGGGAGGACTCCTGGAGGGCAGCCTCGACATGGGTTCTTGCTCTGCCTCCTCCGACTTGATACGCGAAGGGGGTTCCTGTCCCGGGTCCTTGCGGCTGATGGCCTCTAGGTACGTGGGGCAACTACATTCTTTCCACTTCTCTCTGCCGGGTCCGGCATCTCGGAGCTTCTTCATTTTGCGGTTGTCATAGGCTGCAGGGCGCACAGATGTGCACCGAGTCCAGCCGTGCGAACCAGAGCTGCACATCACCGAGAGAGGATGGAGAGAGAGAGAGAGAGAGAGAGAGAGAGGGTCAAGATAGTCGAGGTGGGAGCAGCAAAGGATTCAAAGTGCTACGGATACTGGTCAGTCGAAGCTTACACCGAGCGGCAGAAGATATGCTCGGTTTTTGAACAGGCACCATACCGCGTCGCGTCCTCGTTGTGCCGGCCACGCAACCGCGCCTGAGCGCGAGCCGGCCACCGGGGTTGAAGGGGTTAGATGCGCATGGACGTTTGATATTGAGTTAAGCAAAGTCCACTGTGGTGGACAAACCCGCAAAACCAACAACCACGTCGCTTGCCAAAGCTCTCCACTGCAGCATCGAGGGCCTGAGCGGCGAAGCAAGAAGCAAGTCTGCCAATCTCTGCCTAGACGGTCGAAGAGAAACAAGGGGCAAGCACTGGGGTATAAGCGCGTGCTGGAAAGCTAATATTGCTTCTTGGATTCAGCAGGCGAGCGGAGACGGAAGCCGAGTTGCGTGATCCAACCCCGGACGACTCGGTGAGCAGGCGCAGAACCAATGTTGAAGCCATTGCAGCCTCTTGGAGCACTCTGGCAGTCTCGAGAGCTTCTTTTGAGGGCCAGTTGTGGTGGACCGTGGCAGGGGGAGCTGGACGTGTTGTTTTATTTCAGGTTGCTGTGAGGTTTGCAGGCAGAAGTTGCCGCCCATCGCATCTCAAATGCACCTGGCAGTCAACCCAGCCTCCATGTAATCTTGCAGTGCAAGATGCACGTTGTTGATCGTGGGAAAGCAAAGATAGGGCAACCATTAGAGGTCTTGGAGTTGGATTTTCGCTTACCCATCCTCTCGCGCTTACTAAGTGACTTGGAGACCGTCAAGCAACCGTAAATGGCAAGTGCTGCTTAGCTAAGAGCTGTGCCCCCCCCCCATGTCCAGCTTGGCTCCGGCCTCGCCCCAGGTCGTCTCGGATCTCTCCGCTTTCCGCTCCGCCTTGTCAACGTCAAGGCTCGAGCGGGTCCGCCACGGTGGGTCAGGTAAGTACCCAAGTACCGAGATCGCCCTGCTCCGTCCAGCAACAGCCGAGTCATGGGTGTGGGAAAAAGAAAAAAGTAGACACAGATGACAAAAGAAACAGCCTAGAAAAAGACACGGAAGGGAGCAGGCGGGCCTTGTACCGTCCGTCCGTCGCCTGTCCAAGCCGCCCTTCATCAAGGCCGTCGTCGTTGCCCGGTTCGGCTGTTCCGTGGGCCACGCTGGGCCAGTGAATGCTTGGAAGCCGTTGCTCTTTTTGTTGGGGCCCGCTAGCCACTGCCCAGGTGGACCTGAGCCTGAGCCCTGCTAGCCTCGAACCCCTACTATGGTACAGCAGGCGTGAGGCCCTGAAGGCTTGTGCAAGACTGTTGCTCCAGAAGTGCCAGCGGCCTGTCCACTCGCCAATAGGCGGTGCCTGATAAGCGTGCAGGGAGGACCCTGCAGATTCATAGGCCACTTTGGCTGCCCCGTCGAACGAGAAAGCCGTCATTGCTCGACTGTCGGTGCTATCAGTTCACCATATTGAACAATGCGCTTTTTCTCCTCGGCAGCTGCTCGGCAACACTGGCCGGCCCACCTTGGGATCCAAAGACCGGCGGTGGGCTAGTGGCGCCTCGACAAGCAACAAGATGGATGGCCTTGTGCTCTTTCTCGCTTCTCGCTCCGTAGCCGACTCGTTTAGGCTTCGTCTTCTTCTTCTTCACCTGCTACTTTTCCTTCTCTTCGTATCCGTCACCACCTCGTCAATCGTTTGTTGCAACTTTTCTTTTGCTCGTGAGGTTGCATCACCTTTGTAGACAGCGACAGCAGCAGCCAGCCAGTCTGTCCTCTCTCTTCCTTTTCCTTATCTCGAGTTACACAGTCGTGGGTAGACCCAGCGAGTTGCTGCTTTTCTCGAGAACTGGCCGCCGTCCAGACTCGTGTCACGTCACTGTCCCATCACGCAACCAGCACCCACAAAACCAACAGCGCGAGCGAACGATGGCTGCTTACGACGCCAGCGCGCACGACGCTCCTTTGACCGTGCTGGTCTCGACGCGGGCTGTGCTCACCCAGCCAGACGACTCGCTTGTCGTCAGCCCCGCAACCATCCAGATCTCGCCATGCACGGGCAAGATCGCCTCGATTGTCGCCGAGATCCTGCCTGCCTCGTCTTTCCCACCCTCGACCGTCTACATCGACCACTCGCCCAAGCTGCTGCTCCCTGGTCTGGTCGACGCCCACGTACACCTCAACGAGCCTGGCCGGACGCAATGGGAAGGTTTCGCTACAGGCACGCGGGCCGCGGCCTCGGGCGGTGTGACTACCGTCATTGACATGCCGCTCAACGCAATTCCCCCGACCACGACCGTCCAGGGCTTTGACGAGAAGCTGGCGGCCAGCCAAGGCCAGTGCTGGGTCGACGTTGGCTTCTATGGTGGCGTGATTCCAGGTAATGCTGAAGAACTTGTGCCACTCGTCGAAAGGGGCGTGCGCGGTTTTAAGGGCTTCTTGATTGAGAGTGGTGTAAGTATTTCGAGTGGCTGAACCTTGCTGCTTTGCCTTGGTGGCGGGTGAAGGGCAAGATGTAGCAAAAACCCAATCGCAACACGGGAGGGACGAAAAGTGACTGACTTGACACGCAACGCGTTAGGTCGACGAGTTTCCCGCCGTCTCATCAGCCGACATTGCCCTCGCAATGCGCACCCTCGCCTCGCAGCCAACAACCCTCATGTTCCACGCCGAAATGCTCCCTCCAATTACCGAGAGCGTAGGCGACGCCGTCCAGACATCTGAACCCCCACTAGCTCCCACTGGAGACCTCACCTCCTACAATACCTTTCTCGAATCGCGGCCTCCAGCATTCGAGACGTACGCCATCGACGAGATCATCTCCCTCGCTCACCTCGCTCCTCAACTCCACCTCCACATCGTCCACCTCTCTGCGACAGAGTGCATCCCAATCTTGCGCCGTGCGCGAGCAGACGGCATCAACATCACCGCCGAAACTTGCTTCCACTACCTCGGCCTGGCCTCCGACAACATTGAAGACGGTGACACCCGCCACAAGTGCTGCCCGCCTATCCGCTCGCAGACCAACCAGGACAAACTTTGGGAAGAGCTGTGTCTCAAAGACTCGGCGCAGGAGAGCGTGCTGCAGACGGTTGTCTCAGACCACAGCCCCTGCACACCCGAGCTGAAGCTCTTGCCTCAGCACCTGCAGCACGCCACCGTGCAGGTGGAGGATGTAACGGGTCCGCTGCTGCACGCCGACTCTGGTATCGACGTCACGATGCCCGGGGATCAACACAGCAAGACCATTGCCTCGGGCGATTTCTTTGCGGCATGGGGTGGCATTTCATCTGTGGGACTGGGTCTGCCTATCCTGCACACCGAGGCCAAGTCCCGTGCGTCGTCTGCGGCAACGCTCGATATCCTGGACATTGTCCGTCTGTGCTCGCAAGCGACGGCCAAGCAGGTTGGTCTGGCGCATCGCAAGGGCGGGCTCAAGGTTGGTCTGGACGCGGACGTGTGCGTGTTTGACGACGCCGAGGAGTGGGTGCTCGAGTCAAATGGCATGCACTGGAAGAACCGCTGTTCGCCTTGGGAGGGCAAGAAATTCACGGGTCGCGTCAGGGAAACGTGGTTGCGGGGCACCAAGGTGTACGAGTTTGGGGCCGGGAGGAACGGCTTTGTGACCGAGTCGCCAGTGGGTGCTGCTATCACGGAGAGAAGAGTCATCTAATGGCCCAAGATGGGTCAGCTCACAAGAAAGAGGAAACAGGAAACGCGCGCAGGATGACGAGCGTTACTCGCCAAGTTGGTGCGCGTTTCCTTCGGTCCTTTTTTTTTTCTTCCTCTTTTTCATGTATGCATAAATTCAGCGAATAGAACTACCTTGAATTATATAACGAATATCAGGAATGCAAATGCCAAGAAGAATGGTGTGTCATGATGCTGTGTGACAATCGTGTGCCAGTGCCGCCTTCCGTAACAGTGCTGTACCCTTACACGTGCAAGATTGTGCATGAAAGTCGTACTGTATAGTATGGAAAGTTTGAATCGAATTCAACAATAACTGAATGGTCCCGTAGCTCAGTTGGTTAGAGCGTCGTACTAATATCTCCTGTATAGGATATATCATGTAATGCGAAGGTCGCGGGTTCGACCCCCTCCGGGACCATGTTCTTTTGCTTCGTGCTCCTTTTTTTCCCCGCCACTCATGACACTCTGCTATTGTTTCAGTCATCGTGGGTGAGTCCATCTATGTATAGCTTCTGATTTTCTATTCACATTCTTCTTGTTGACTTTGAGCTATGTTTATAGTATCACTGTGAATCGCACCTTTTCGTTGTAGACGCATCGGTACCCTTGGAGGATTCGATAGATGTAGTTGCCCGGACGCTCCGACTAGTTGAGAGATCAGTCATACTGGGTGCGGCGGTGGCCTCTACGCATGTACTGGTTGAGTCATCTTTTGTAGCACTAATCGCGTCGTCATGACCGGCGTCTATGAAAAGGCATCTATGTGCCCGGTGTCTTTGAACCCGCCAGCAGCAGCAGCAATGATAACAACGACACAAGAGTCATTCAGATTCCTGAGGTCGGCTGCAGCACAGGCAATGCAGCAAAGGATCTCGCAGATCACCTCCTCTGCCAACGAATTAGATTGGTATACCGCTTCCACGACATCTCTTCTTCCCTAATATCACAGGTCTGGGCGGGCAACTTCGTCCACAAGCACAACGTAATGGAGTCCGAGTCTCGCGTACACGGCACGGTCTGCTGTGATCAAGTCGCCTGACTTGATCCTGCTATTCTACTCGCCAAGTGATTTGCAGGCCGAGTGCATGTCTTTCTCTTCGGTGCAAGTTCCTTCGTTGGCTTGGAGATGCAGGCCAAAGATACTCGACTCATCTGGGTCACGCTGGATGTCGAGGCAGGTACCATAGAAGACGGGTCCTTTTTGAAATAACGCATTCAGAACCATTGAAGACTGTTCTAGATTATATTTTCAAATAGGAAACTTACGAAGATTGTGCTAAGCTAGTTCATGTCCTGCAATAGTTGACATTGGAGTAAGACTTCTCTTGCATACTAATGCCAAAAAAAAAGAATACCAAGGAGATCTATTATATTTTGCATATATATATATATATATATATATATATGTAGTGGGAACTTTCATACCCATTCTGCTCCACCCGAATAAGTACGAGGGTTTGGTTGCACAAGGTTACGAGATATAAGCAGAGGACGAGAAGTGAAACAGGACTACGCAGCGTATACGTCGACAAGATACCGCGTACGTCTGGATTAGTTTACAAGACTGAACTGGAAGTGGTCGTTTTGCTTTTACTGCCGTATCCTTCAGGTTCTTCTACCTGAGCGCTCCCTCCATTACTACTACACCTCCGCTGCAATGTCGCACCCCCCCTCCTTCCCCTCTCTGAGATCGCCTGGATTTTGCTCCTCCAGCCCAGTGAGGTCGCAGTGGCTGCCGATGTTGTGCGCACATTTTGAGAATGGCAGTCACATTCATTGGCTGCCAATCTAAGAGGACTTTGGTACGTGGGCACGGACTTCGATTTCCACCCTCATGTCGTCAAAGGCTAGACGAGGCACTCCGAGACACGTCCACGTGGGCTGATGGTTGGGGCAGTACTTCTTCAGACATCTGACCATGGCTTCCATGGCCACGTTGTTGCACGGAAGATGGTGCGACCTGAGGAAGAAGACGTCTTCCCAGCCACGGCTGCCAGCCGCCTTGAGCGCACACTCCACGTTTTCGAAGGCCTTCTCGATCTGTACCACAACGTCCGGGTCGATTTTGTCTGTATCGCGATCCCAGCCGCCTAATTGAATGTTGGTCAGCTGTAGACAGTTTAACAAGGCAAGACCATACCTTGTCCTGAGCACTCAATCACATCCCCCACCCGGACAGCCTGGCTGTACCAAAGACTCTGCTTGACTCTTTCGCCATAACCCTCGTAGGCTGTGTATGTGAGGTGCGACATGTTTCCAGGATGGAGATGGTCAAGGTTTGGAAGCAAGTATTGATCGAATCTTGAGCAGCTAAGAGATATATATCTCTTATGATGGTAGTCCCGCGGTGAATTTATGCTCAGAACCGGTCGATAGCAGAACCCGAGAGCTACGAGCCAAGAGCTCCGGGATTTGACTTGACACATTATTAAGCAAACGTCATTGGCAAAGTAAAACACAGCCTCCAGTGGAGTTCTGATAGTCTTTCGTAAGGTCTTGGGGTTGTAGCTAGTGTTGGTTGCACTATCTACCTTCATCAAAATCATGTGGGAGTATTCATGTTATACTGTTTCGAGTAGAAATAACCAGCGCTCATAAGTTGGACAGCCACCATTGTAGATGAAAGATCTAGGTATGAAGGGATGAGCTGAAGTGGTTTCAAGCTATAGGGCGTCCCATTGCAATGAATAATCAATTCAAGGCCAAGAAGAGGCTGACTACCCAACTCAGCAGCTCATGAGCAGTTATTTGACTGCCAAGCCGCTACCAAAACACCACATCCCTCACATGGTCTATCAGCAACAGCAATTCTACCTCTGAACCTTTGGAGGCTGGAAATATCAACGCTCATTGATTCCTCAAGCTTTCAGTAAGAGTCTACTATATTATCTAGCTCTAGGAAGGCCTTTTGCGCCCCAGGCAGGGAGGTGATTAATATATTGCCTACAGGACTCTTTGCACTTGGGACCCAGTTCTGCTCCACCAAGCGTCCGATATCCTCTGACGCGCAATGGAGATGTGGCTTGCTCACAGTTTGTGTATTGCCTCAATGTCGTGGGGAGATGGAATGGTGTGTTGGAGCAGCGGCAGTCATAGAAAGCATTCAAGTTGGGGTGGCTGGCTAGCAACGAGGAAACGTAGTTGCTGGGGGATCCCAAGTGCGGCAAAGTTGGACCAATCAGCAGAATGGAACTGCTGAATTGTCTCCCGTCGCTCCACTCAGAGAGGGGAATCCCCTTGAAAAATGGAGACAGCACGCATCTAGGTGCCCCGGCAACGAAGCTATTATAAATGAACCACGTTGCAGAGGAGTCATACACCAAAGAGAGGAAACCAGCAAATGCAGAAAATAAAAGGCCAGTACTAGTGGGACAAACTGAAGAAGAAGAAGAAGAAGAAGAAGAAAAAACCCAAACCAACCCCTGAGTAGGGTGTTGGGTGGTGAAAAGGTCTTGCTGCCGTCCGCTCAGAAAGACTGCAGCACTCCAATGTCACTTATTTCTGAATTCCCTTAGATACTTCCTCCGCCGTCGTGTCCATTTTGACATGCGTTTACTGCCAAATTTCTGACACAGAATCACTTTTGATGTATGAGTAAATCAAGTGCAGATTAGCAATGGACTTGCGTGGGCAGCATTTCAGTTGGATTGTGATGTTTCCAACTATCTTTGGGCATTTACAGCTACTATGTGGCTTATATCCTTTCGGCCAACATTCTTCATATTGGGACACTGCGGAGCTATTTCAATGTCCCGCCTGCTCTCGATTCTCATTTATTTATTTCTCCGTATATTTCTTTTTGGGGTTGATTTCCTACTTTCCATTTCACTTGCCAGTTTCTCACTTCAACGTTTGCAATTCTATGTCTTCTGTTCCTTAGATTCCCACCAACATTCGGGGTTTGAGGACTGAGCAAATGGTTGCTGCCCTGAGTCGCTTTTCCTAGTTTTGGCAATATGTCTTCGGAAACCCTCGCGAGCAACAAGAACACGCATTGGCGTTGGCAATAGTGCAGGCGTCCGAACCGAAGGCTTTTCTTCCCATAAGCCCAACCTCAGCAATGCATCTAGTGGGATCCAGTATAAACGCAGCAAGTAATCGACGATGCAATTTGCAACCTCCGGGAAGTGGGGGAACAGTGTGGATCTTGCCTGGTCTAATGATACTCGACCGAAGTGGTTGATGCCTTTCGCTTAATTCATGGAAAGGCTGGCAGTGAATGAGTGGCCTTGGAATGAACAAGGACTCGGTCTCAAACACTCACCACAAATTCGCGAGTAGCATCGAGTCATAAAACCACTTGACCATGGCTACTATTTTGACTTGTATCCTTGTCCTCTGCATACGGAACCGGCCTTTGTCTGTTGTTCCTCTGTCTCAGATTACATCTACTTTGCACAATAAGAGCACTATTATTCAGAGTCTTTGCCGTTGAACAAGTGGGATCTATAGACTTCAGAAAGCCCTTTCTGAGGATAGATACATATGACTAGATTTTCAATGGTACTCTCTGAACTGAACGTTCAGGCTCGTGGCTGCCAGTCAGCATAGCTGCAGGATTTCGTATGTTCGTATCTCATGCTTTGTAATATTATGCTGGCGGGAAGAATGTTTTGATAAAGAAGATGCGCTTATCACGGGCCGACTTTGGGAGACCAACTTGGTCACTTGCATGTATGAAGCTACCATGCCTACTGCTCCATCGACAACTGCTACCAATTCGCCACAGCCACGCATTGCCAACGTACTTCACGTCTCTTCTGCCCGTGCTTGAGTCTCATGGGGCTCAGCAGCAGGGCAGCACGCTCGGCGTACAGCCTTTCCCTGGCTCTACGCCGTACACCCCCTGTTGTTGACTGCCCAAAGGCCTCAGCGTCCAGTCCATCCCGGGGTTCCTGCTCCGCCTTGAGAGCCAAGTCCTGCCGCCGGGATGGCGGGAGCACCAGCACCAGCACCAGCACCAGCACCAGCACCAGCACCACCAAAACCAGCACCTCCTTTCAGACCTCCAGCACCGGCTGGGATTGCAGGACCAGCAGGAATGGCCGGAGCGGCGCCGCCATTGGCCTGGCCCTCCCACCCTTGAGGCTGGGCAGTCGGCGAAGGGTTAGGGTTGAGAGGGGCAGGAGAAGGAGGAGGATTTGGGTTGATGGGGTTAGGAGAAGGAGGAGGATTTGGGTTGATGGGTTTGGGAGGAGGAGGATTTGGGCAAGCAGTAGCCGACGGCGCTGTTGTGCGGCAGATGGCCGGATACGCGAGCCCCGTATTGTCAGAGTAGCTTGCGGCTGGGAAGACGGAGATGGGGGTTTCGATGGGCATGGCGGGCTGCAGGCCGATGGCGACGGCAAAGCCGCAGGGCGGGTGGAAGTCGTCCGGAAGCTCGATGATGTTGTCGTAGTACGTGGGCAGGCTCGCGTTGCACAAGGGCCACGTCTCCTGGATCGCAGGCAGCACGGTGCGGCCGTTCTGCACGAGGGACGGGTTGGGCGCCACGTAGATGTGCGACGTTTCGGGGTCGCTGCTAAAGACGCCGCCGTAGCTCTGGTTCCAGTAGTAGTTGTCGAAACTGTCGAGCGCAATCGTCTCGTTCCACTCGCGCATCTCGTCGCCCGTGCTGCTGGCTACAAACGACCACACGTTGGCGCCCACGTCCCATCGGCCCAGCGTGTGCAGGCCCCAGTTGGCCTCGACGGACGCCAGTTCGCTGTAGTGGTTGTAGTAGTTGTTGTCGAGAGTCCCGACGGCGGTCTCGGGCACCGCGGAGCCGAGGAGGATGCCGGCGACGTGGTTGCGGGCAGTGCCGTCGTCGCCATTTGCCTGCCAGGTGACGTAGAAGAGCGTGTTGTCGTTGATGTATGTATTGTCAAGCAGTCCTTCGACGAATCCGCGCACCCAGCTGCAGGACACGGAGGCGTTGGTGTCGTGTCCGTTGTGGTACAGGTTGGGTGTGATGAAGGACCACTGAGGGATCGTCTCGTTTTCAAGATCATCGTAGAAGCTAACCAGTGTCTCCGCCGTCAGCTTAGCCAGCACAGAGCACCAAAAAGGGGGTCAGGTAGTCAGAACACCATCCACTTACAGCGTCAAGTTCTTGATCTTGGCCAGCCGATCTGCGTTGTTGCTGACAGAGTCAAAGCGAATGAGGAGGTTGTGCTTTCGTGCGTAATTGCCCTCTATGGGGTTTGCATAATCGAAGCCATTGTAGCCAGTGTATGGCAGCCCTTCGTTGTAGTCACCCCAGCTGATGCCCTGGTCTTCCAGGAGGTCGACAATGGTCGACACGTTCTGGTCGACGACAAGAAAGCTGTCGCTGTTGACCCCGAAAATGTCTCCGCTGGCGGGCGCAACGTAATTCGGCTGACTGGGCGAACCCACTCCGTAATGGTTGGTGAGCAGAATACCCTGCTGAAAGAGAGCCTGGCAGTCCGCTGGGCAGGAAAAGTCAGAAGAGCGCCATCAGAAACGAAGGATTCTGTCACGCAAGCTGGTGTCACGCAGGGTCTTACGCTCAGCAACGGCATTGTCGTAGCTAGTTGTCTCGAGATAGATCTGTACAATGCGATCAAAGGCCTTGCCTGGTACGTCTGAGGTTGGTGACTCGGTATCGCTCTGGCCCACCGCTAGGCATGCCGCTGTGAGCATCAGGAAGCTATTTCGGAGCATCTTGGCCATCTTTCATGTATTCCAACCAAAAAAAGAAAAGAAAGAAAAAAAAGACGGAATGAAAAGGCCTCGATACGAGGCAATGAAATAGTCGAGGTCCAGTGCAGAGGGTATCCGGACTCGGTGCTGATGACTTTTCATGACTGCTCATGGAGGCAAGGCATAAGGTCTTTATATGATAATCATCATCACGGAGGCTAAATTCTCTAGTCAAGCTATGAGAATGCCACTCCTCACGATATCGGTGTCTTCACATGCGTATAGGACTAACATTCCTACATGGTCAATACATGCCGCTTCCTATCCAATGAACAATCGTGCCGCAACAATCCGACTGCTAGTGGACGACTCAATGTGGTCAACACATCTCACATGTGCAAGAAAGGCAGATCGTCGCCCAGGTCACTGAACTAAGTATAGATTCGACGTTATGCGCAGTGTCGCAAAGTGACCGTGTACCAGATTCCAGTTCCTAGGACAGCGGGTTGGAATTTGATCGGGTTTAAATGCATTCATAGATATCTTTGCAATGTCTCGAATCGCACCGGATCGGAAAGTCATCTGATATTTAATCGTCGTCATCCTGTACTCAGTTGAATCCCTCGTGCTTCTTGACGCCTTGCTGTATGGCTCACAATGTCTTTCCCATAGTCTTTCCCATAGTCTTGAATCCCTCAAGCTGTACATCATCAAACCGAACAGGTTTTATATCTGCCAGCTGGCCAACGCTCGTCACCCGACCCATCATGCGGAAGGCAGGCCAAGTGTGTGTCTAATTCCCCTCGGTAGGGTGCCCATGTATCACTCCCCGCCCTATGCTACCAGCCTCCAAGAGCGAGGGGAAGCAGTATAGGCCAAGGGACGTAAGTTTCACTTTATATAACACTTGTCTGACCTCGCCCTTCACAAATGAAGAATCATGGTGGATAAGTGGCCAGAAACGCGACTTGTAAGTGCTTTCCCCCAGATTTCAACCGACTCTCTGTTCAACCATCGTGATGACCAAACCTCTCATGGTTTTCTAAGTGAGGATGAGCAAGCCTTTGCTGAGGTAACGCCGTGACTTCAGATCCGACTCGCGGGCAGTGAAGAAGAGAACAAGAAAACAATTCCCTGAAGGAAACAGCCATGGATTAGTTTGATCAGCATATGAAAAGACAAATTGAATTGGCCAGTGACACAGGTTGATGCATGGTGAACATACCCCCCCTTTTCTTTGTGGCTTATTTGTACACATCCTAGGGACTGGAAACGCAGCTGAGGGAAGCAAATTTACATACTTCCCTGTTGGTCTTGGGGGTTTGACTCTTCCAAGCCAAGATCAAGAAACGATGTTGTGTCCTGTAAAGAGCACGACGCTCGGTTGAGGCTTTCAGCTGAGCATTGTAAGTATACTATAGTTTTCTTTGTCGATGACTCATCCGCGACACGTTTATATATAAGCTGAGGGAGTTACTCTGCTATTGAATATTCAGCTGCAGTCAAAGCCAAACCCGACGTCGGTAGGCTCAAGTTGGCTGGTTTCGTTATCTTGAAACCTGCTCGGCTGAAAAGAGCACGCTACACGGATGCGATTCCACAGCTGCGATCGTCAGCTCCAGCAACCGACCTCATGACCCTCATGACTGCTCAAGAGCGCTTCAGTACACTTGCTTGATGCCAGAGTCTCGAGAAGTATGCTGATCTTATGTCGAGAGTCTCTTGAAGAATAACACTGGATGGATGGCCGTTCCTCCTCGTTATTTTGATCAACTGTTCCATGTACAATTAGGCAGTGACAGTCATGAGCACTTAGTGCCTCTCAAGGCGAGATGGCGTCTCGGAATCAACCAAGCATTCGCCGTATTGTTATCAAGTCGTACAACTAGGGCAAGACAAATGGCTGAGGTTAAGGATGCCTATTCTTATCCAGAGAAGACGAGCGACGGAACTTGGACATCATACGAGGAAGTCAAATGTCTTGGCTGTGTAACATCTCAAAGACCGGTACAACCTCGGTGATAGTAGCTCGGATATCTGGACGGACAAACACCCACAGGAAATTGTTTCAAAGATGACAAGATGAAATACGGTTTCCAGGCGAAAGACTATATCATGGTTATTATGTGCTACAGGACATTGATTCCATCACATTACTTGAGAGTTGTGCCTTGAGAGGCGCTTTCAGCTCCCTGTCTGTGGCCTTGTAGCAGGAACCAACCAGCAGAACTCAAAATCCCGATGTATCTATACTCATAGGTGAAACGGGTGTTCAGCCTCGATTTCACGGTGCTACCCGTGAAACCTAGCCATGTCGAGCTCAGCGGGCGACACCCACAACAGTGCGTGGCGTCCGTTAATGACTTCAGTTCGACCACGTTCCGCGGTCCTTGCACTTGATTATAGCATGGATGGCTCAACTCGAAAATCAAGATCCTTCCAACTTCAGTAGACTACAGCTTCAATATTGGAAAACACGAATGTGCTGTAAGGATCCACCATTCCGGTCTGCGTCTGTTGGCCGAGCTCTATATCATCGTCTTGACAAGTGTGCCGCTACATTTTGACACCGGGAAGCCGATCTCAGCCCTGTATTAGTGGACCATTGATGTTTCCTCCCTGGGTTTCTTTTTGGTTCTGCTTCCGGTTTCTGGCAACCTGTCACGTAAGAAGGAGTTTACATGTTTCCGTGGTGGTGATGGATTTTATAAGAGCTACTCAAAATTAAGATCTACCACCATGCAACAACTGGCAAAATAAGTATAACCGTACTAAGCTTGTTTTACAACCCAGGTCTAGTGGGCACCTGTTTACCTGCCTGCCTAGGTTGGCAGGTCGATGCCCGGCCGATCACGATCTTCAATGCTCCGATATAAAACTAGCCATTAACTTCGGATATCAACCATTAACTTCGGGTAGGGCTGCAAATAACCGAGAACCCAACTGGCATGACAACGAATCTTCCCATAGTTACTGTCATCGTCTATCATGCTATATTCGACTAAGCATTGTTGTCACAAAGCACAGTTTTGGGTACAATGTAAGAAAAACCAGATATATATATATATGTATTTGTGACGCCTAGACAAGAGATCGGAGACAACATCCGAGCTGCCTGGCTAAAAAGCTCTTCTATATTCCAGAAACCCAATACATCGAGATGAAGAAGAAAAAGAACTCTTATCGCTAATATGATGCAATGAAAACAAAAACAAGCATCTCCCCCGATAATCTGGCCCGAAACGATTTTTTGCCCCCGTGCTCCAACCGTTCAACCGACCACAGTTGAATATTTAAAGTAACGAATGCCATGCAGAAGCCAACTGTGAAAATGACCAAAACGTTCCAAATCTCAAAGAAGAACCATCCGCCAATGTAGATCCCATGACCGCAGATCCGGACTGATACCGCGCTGTGTACGTAACGACACCGGCCAAAAAGACTCCAAGCCAAGATAGACAGACGAAATATCAATGATCGCTGATGCTAATGATGCCAAAGAAAGAAAAAAGGGAAAAAAAGAAAAGAAAAACCAGCCGGAAACAAGCAAAAGAAAATGAAATTGCAAGGCCAGCCAACGAAAACAGAGGAAACGCCAGAAGTGAAGACAAGTGCGAAAAGAGAATATGCAAGATATGATTTCAATATGCAACAGTTTGGTAGGAGAGCGAAAGCTCTAACAACAAAGGACATCGCACCCCATGGACTTGGCAATCTCCTGCCAGTCCCAGACGCGCGACCATTCGCCGCGAGCCATGCACTGCCAAACCTCCTCGAGAAGCGCAGAGACGCGCTCTGCATTGCGAAGTCCTGTATAACCCTTGACGGTCCTAATGGCGGCACGTACCCGCTCCTGTTGTTTGGGCGAGAAGCATGCTGTACCAATGACTAGACAGGGAATAAGAAGAAGCTTCTGCGATGGATCAGACGGCTTGAACGAGTCAAGAATTGACAGGGATTCCTCGACTGCAAGAGTGATTCGAGGGTCGTGGTTGGGAGGCTGACGGTAGGGTGGTGGTGAATCGGAGCCACCGAAACGATAGAGAGTCGAGTCAAGACTCGAGGTGTGGTGGTGTTGTCTAGCTGGTGCGGGAGGGGCCAGGGAAATACTGTGATTGGCAATGGTGTGCCGACGCACAGGTTGCGGGTGGATGGAGGAGGCTGATGTGCGGGGACGCACAGATGGCGACGAACAATTGCTGTTTGGCAGAGAAGCAGACGAGGTGTCTACGACTCCTCCGATTGGCCCAGTAGAGCCGTGCAGAAAGGACGGATTGGCCGTGGAGGCAGCCGGAGACATGGGCGATGGTGGGTAAATTGTGCGGAATAGATATACCCACATCATCTGCTTGTAAAGCAAGGAGACGCGGTCTCTGCTGTCTCCTGGCGGCCAGCAGGGCTGCCAGTCACGAATGGCAGCGTCAATCTCAGCTGCTCTGTAGAGACTGGCGTAATCAACAGCCGGGTCAACGCCAGCTGCCATGTTGGACCGAATAGTGTTTCTGAGCGAAGTAATCTGGCACAGGTAATTGAAAAGTCCATCCGCAACGCCTAGCAACCGCGGCGGGTGTATGTTGGTGATGGGTGTCCAGTCCTTTGAAGCAAGCCTCTGGTCTTGTGAGCTGGGCGAGTGGATGAGCTCATCGGCAAAGATGTGATATTGGAAGAATTCCATAATGAAGGAGAGGAAGGCTGGGTCTTCAGGCGGAGAGTGCTGAATCAGCCTCTGATATCCGCCTAGATGCACTCTGTGCTCACCCCGCGGATTACCCTCTGCGAGTGCCTCCAAGAGCAGACACATCATTTGGCCGTAGCGAGCGGACAGAATTGTAGAATACTCTGGGTCATCGCGATCGGCATTCTGCGATCGAGCAATGTCCTCATAGAACTTCTCCATGGCCTTCTCGTGGTGGTAGTCCGACCTCTGCTGGAGTGCCTCGCGGTTGGTGTTGGGATTGTCCTTGAGTATTTTCAGACCATAAGGAGTCTCAAAATCAAGGTGCTTGCTTGCAAGAGCGAGGATAGAGTGCATTAAACCCCTGTGCTTGGTAGCAATTGGCACGAGCAGATCCTTGAAGGCATTCTTGTGTTCACCCTCGACAGTGAGGACTGTGCTCAGGGAGTTGTGGTAGTGCTTCCAGAAAATCATGTCCTCGGCATTTTCCAGTCCATGGAAGATGGGCTGCATGGTTATTACCGGCAGCGGATTGGCACGATGTGAGTGTCCTGTTGCGGGGGCCCAGTCAATATTTGAGCAAGACAGTGAAACACAAGTCAACTTCTCTGTCATACCTTCAGCTATTCTGTCCTTGCCACTCCTCCAGATTTGCTTCTCTGGATAACCTTCACAAACGACGGCATTCTTTTCACAGTTCATGCCTGAGGGATGATTAGCGGGACCATCAGCATGCGGCCAGCAAACATCTTGCTAGCTAGCGGCTGAAGCCAACGAGGTAGTCAACATACATCTTGGCTTGGCTTCATCACACTTCTTCTTGCGCTTTCTGCAAGTGAGGCAGCCAGTCTTGGAACGACCCTTGGTGATCTTGTTGGTGGCAACAGCAGGTGCCAGTGGGTGCTTGCGAGGACGACCGCGGGGGCGTTTTGGCTTCGGTTCGGTCGAAACTGGGCTGGTGTTGCTTGGCGGAGTAGGCGGAGCCTCTTTGATATCGTCCAACCGAAACTCCTCTTCCATTGGCTCGATCTTGGGAACAGCCAAACCCTCGTCCGAACTGTGTTCCCAATGAAAATCATGGTCACCCGCAGCATGCGGGACGTGAACATCACCGGTGCCCTCGCCATACATGATGCGCCACGAGTTACTTATAGACGACGAGGCCGAGTGGGACGTTGTCGGGGCAGTCAACGGATCGGTAGCAGAGGAGCAGGCACTCTCGTCGGTGGATGCGCAAAGCGGCCCGTCCATGCCTGTGCTGATGGGCGATAGCTGGCCGTTCATCGGATGCCGCGTAATGCCAGAGGACGACCTTGACATGGCCGACGACCCGCAGTCGAGGGTCGAGTTGAAGCTCGACTGCTGGTGCATATGTATGTGGTCCAGCCAGGGAGGAGATCGCGGGGGAACCATGGAATGGTGATGGTTATCGTACTCGAGGTTGCTCATGTTGGAGTCGGACCACGATAGGATGCGGTCGTGTGCTACCATGCGCAGGGACATGTCCGGTTCCATATCTGGTGGGAAAGCAGCCCTCAGCCCGTGCCAATCACGGTATGGCTGCGACTGTGTTTGTACTTGAAAAGATGCACGGAGCAGGGGGGAAACGCGCGAACAGCCTCTGGGTCTCAACAGAGCAGAGGGCGAGGCTTCTCTTGCAGAGTAAAGAGAAACAAGAAGATGAGCAGTATCGTCAAGTTGCAGAAGTTGGCTGGGCTGGACAGATGGTGTACCGAGGGGGAACAGACCGCGGAGAGAAATGGTTGGGCAGACACTGGCGATATGTGTGTTTTTGGCGCCCCAAGGTGGCAGCATGGACTTTGACGCTCGGCGGAGAAGAAAGAATGGGTCCTTGCTGAGGTGCATGCATTGGTGGGGCCTGGAGGAGACGTAGCTCGAGATGCAGGCGAGCTGTGGTTTAGCAAAGAGGCTGGCGCGCACTTCTGTCGAGTCGTCAAGTGGTCCCTGGGCCGATCTGGAGTAGGGAGGAGGATAGCACTGTGATATTACAGGCCCAGTTTACCGGGGCTGTCACAGACAGGCAGGATATGGGATGAAGATCAGAATCTGGCGGTGTCGAAGAGAAAGCCCAGTTCCCTGCCTGGGAGTAGCTGCTGGTGTTGTCGCTGCCATTGCTTTTGGGCTCCCGAGCAAGGAAGCGGGCGAGGAGTGATGCGAGAAGTGACAATTGCCAGAATGGCCCCCTCTTGTTGTCGGGCTCGTGACCTTGCTGGCGGCCCAGGACTGCGAGCAGATGCGACTACATGTACATGGTACTGTTAGCTTGCTGGGATCTGCTTCGTGGTGGACACACCGTGAGCGGAGGCCAGGACGTACCATGCCTTAGTCGTTGGGAATCTGTGGTATGGCCGACCTGCTTGGAGAGCCACTTGGTGTGATGCTCTCTTCTTCCTCTCTTGCGACCCCTTGTTGATACCCTGGATACCCAGCCGGCGGCAGTGGGGCTTCACTGCCTCACAACCTGGATACGCGCATATCCATCGCTGTAAGCAGAGCTGGAGGCCCGCCTAAGGCCATGCGGTAGCATCCACGTACTCTGCATGGATGGTGGCCTGGCAATTGGCGAGCTGGGTGGGTGCCAAGGTGCGAGGGCGAGCAGGGCCATCCCTGCCGTACTCTGAATAGCTCTGGTGCTGTGCGAAGGGTCCTGAACTGCTGGACTGCTGGACTGCTGGACTCGCTGGACGGCTGCATGGACACAGGGACTGGGTCTGACGACATTGGTCCGAGCACATGGAGGGTGAGGGTTGATGAATTTCTCCGACATGTTCCGTCGGCTCTGTCCTGCAGAGCCAAGGTTCCCCAATGGCGGTTGGCTAGCAGTGCGTTGGGCTGTGAAGCTATCGTGAGAGGTTGGAAGGCTGACTTGCCGGCTGCCAGATGCAAGATGCCTGAGGTTGACGTTGGCTTTGGCCGTCAACGGCACCTGCCACTCTGGAAAAAGCAAGAGCAACGGCGGCGGCCCTTCCTGCTCTTTCCCGGGATGGACCGCTGGCTCCAGTGGCCCAAGCTTCGCTACGGGAAACGCACGGGGCAGCCCAGGACCATTGCCATGGTGCCCAGGTGCCTACCCCAGATGACTGACAGCTACCCGACAGATCTCCCGAGCCCTGGCCATCTAAGCTGGCCAGCAGCCAGCCAGCTCGTCTAAGCGCCTCGTCTTACTTCTCAACGGCAACTTTCTTCCACGTCCCAGCCCGGCACCTTCAGTCAAGTCGCCCTCTCGACTTTGGCACCTTGCCGGCTTGATTGTTCGTCCGGTCCTGACTCGGCTATTCTTTGGCTCGGCATCGACGAAGGAGCGGAGATTGGGACCGCCCAGATGGCTCGTTTTGACCCAGACTCGACGCCACTCCATCCGTTGCATGGTCCACAGCACGCGCAATGCACTTGCTCAAACCGCGGCGACGAGTCCATGCTGGCTGCTATGGTGCTATCTGGCTGAGTGGCAGTGAACCTGAAGGCGAGGGCTCGCAGCTGCAGTCCAGAACGTGAGAGCTGTCATGCCCCAATCTCTGGAACTCCAATGCCACGTTGCTAAACACTGACCAACTTCCTACCTGCAGTCAAGTCGAGTCCTCTTCTTTGGACATCCAGGTGCGAGGTGCCGCGTCGTGCCGTGCCGTGCTGTGCTACGGTTGGCGCCTATATGCGAAGCCATGCACCAGCATAAACAGCCTCGAGTGTTGAATCGTCGAGCTTTGGCCAATGCTGAAACGCCCCAGAACGGCAACCCTGTCAGCTCGTCTGTGCCCTTGATCTGTATGGCCTGCTGCATCTGCAGTTGCCGCCAGCGAGCTGCACGAGAGCCTGACCGTTTGAGGTGCACGTCACGGAGCTGAGTTTAAGGCGGCTCTCTGGATGGTGTGAGCCCCCGTTGCCCTATTCCCCACGGTCTACTCTTGTTCTTCTTTCTTGAGCAGGTACTATGTACCAGTTGTTGATGTCCATCGGCGCTGACCAGCTGCCCTCGTGCAAGCCACTGCTGTGCGAACAATGCCATATAGTGTGCCCGTCCGTGTCATGCCCCTCCTCGTGCCCCTCCACACCTTTCTCATCACCCCTGTTTCTGCAGGCTACACATTGCGGATTTTCCAGATGTACTCTGGCATGCTGGTACGGTGGCTCCCAAATCGGGGTTTCGGGCTCGTGCTAGCGGGTGCTCCGTGTCCCACCGGGGCCCCTGGTCCTGGCAGCACGACCGCCGGACGACCGACCGAATTCTCTCTTCGACTGGTGCCAGCACATGGGCCAATCTTCAAAGTCGCACCTCATCTTTGCGCCATAATGACGGCAGCGTTGACCATGTGAAGTGGCCAAATCCACGCTTGAAGATCGAGAAGGTCCCAAAGCAGCCGTCTCGATAATGTTGTTAGTGATCCGCGGTCTTGTTGTAAATATGCAATGTGCCATGCGTGTCGGGTTGGGAACAGTGGCTTGTCAACTTGACAGGTAGCTTTGCAGAACAGGACGATCCCGGCTCGCCCGTTGCGACTCGCATCGGCTGCGCTAACAGAGCCCTTTGCGAGCTTCTGACTCGGTCGAGAAGCGAGACTGACGAACGCCTACCACATCCGAATATGTCTTCTGTAGCATGATCTCATCAGTCGTGTTGCATCCTCGCTGCGACAACCCGTCCTGACAAGCCTTGATGGCCACCCTACTTTGACAGATCACAACATTCTTGGGTTTCACAACGTTGTGGGTTTGTGATCATTGGAGCTGGAGGTACTCGTCGCATAACCGACCGAATGTGATTTGGTCGAGTCAGACTCGGCTTGGTGGTGTTGAAACTAGCTGACCGCATCTGCCTCCGATGCTTGCGATCTACTTTGCCGAGCGTTTGTCTACACAATTCGCTTACGGGCAGGCGATGATAGCTACTTGCTTACTGCTGAATTTGTTCTTGCTGTTTGCTTTTTCTCAGCGCTTGCTTTGGGACAATTCTTTTTGGCCGAGAACGGCACACAAAGAGCCTCATTCTAATGCATCCACAAGTATTGCGCATCCACAAGGCATCTACAATATCTTCACACCCCTGGGAAATCTTGCACACAGTGTGTGTCAGTGTCGCTCGATTCGACGTGGACCAGAGAATTGAATTTCCCGGTCAGGTGCAATATCTTCTAGTGAACTTCATGCGCCATTAGCAAACTTCGCTTGGGAATGTACGGCCCTTTTCACCAACAACCCTTTCCCAGGGTCAGTGCTCCTTTTTGATCCAGAAGCTCATCGGCCAAGGATGACCTGAGCGGTTGCAAGTGCAGCCCCATCAAATCACGCTGGGATATTCCCAGCGAAGTAGCCGGTCGGTGATCATCGAAAGGCATGTGCCTGCATGAAACTCTCACCGCTTTCTGGACCCATCCTCTTTATTTACACGATTGCTGAAGCATCGGGAACTGGAAGAATCCATGCGCACAATCGCACTTGATGTTATTGTTCCTTGTCTCCACAGTTGTCGGCATTTGCTTGCATCTGCAGAGAAAAGCAGTGCCGCGGCCATAGTATCTCAATGAAGTCCCACTTGATATCTGCAATTTTTGTATCGTTCTGTATTTCTGATGGCAAGGCCATTACACATTTACTGCCTATCAAGTACGTCCCGGGAAGAGGGGGGAGGGCCGCTGAGGGTTATTCTTTCTTTGTTTTCTTTGTCCCTCATGTATAACCGCGTCGCAGTATGCTGGATTTGTCATCTGGAAAATGTCGCCCGGTACTTGACGGTTTCAGTGCCATGGATCTGAACACTCTTGAGCAGAGACTTGCGTTATCATAAAGCAATAGCTTGCACTTAAAACTTGATCAGGGTCTCCCAAGATACCATACACATTGGCACAGTCCATCAAACAAACTGAGCTTCGCAGCCTACACTTGACATCCTATCATACTGTATCCTCACGATCACATTGGCTTGGCTGTCCTGGTATTGACCCTCTCGTTGCTTCCGCACACCTCCTCGAACACTGCCTGCTGTCAAAGTACATGTTTTTGCAGCCATGACCCAGCTACAAAAGCCCGTCCCGATATTCGCAACCACGCTCCACCCGGAAGTTCACATCGGATGCTAAAAAGTTTGGTCGTGACCGAGATGGAAATTTGTAATTCAATGGTAGCCTCATTCTTTCTCGCCGGAAAGTCCCATCGGCCCACATCGCAGTTTCGGGCATATCCCAGCGGGCAAGCAAGTGTCGTGTGGAGTCGAACGGAGCACCTGTAGCGGGCGCTGGGGCCATCACAGAATGTCAAGCCCCGCAGAATGTGTGCGATGCGTCGAAAAACCAGTGTTGATCAAATGTGGGTTACTGGGAGCTTCCCCTCTCTGTGAGACACTTGGGCCTCTCTTTTATTCTCCTTTGGAAGGTGGGACGACAGAATAGCCGGATCTCGTATGCGGAGCATTTGGCTACTATGATGTGAAGTACACGGCGGCAGCCTGCAATATAGACTGCAGGTAACTCGTCTTTCTCTGTCGACTCTTTATCGGTCAGTGCGATAGACATGTCCTCGAGTGGAGAGCATAAGATGTCTTCCAAGTTGCCGAATCAAGAAGGGTCAGCCGCAAGATGTATTCTTCGTATCTTGGCGTCACGCGGTGCCACCAGACCTAATCTTGGACACCACTCTGGTCCTTTGCACAGCAGCATGCGAGATCCGGGCTGACTTCGTCTGCTCTCACCTTTCACTGGACTTTCTGCCAAGTAGGTCAAGCTGACAGTATAGCGGAGCAGCTTTGCGTTATGGACATGGATGTCCAGAAAGAAGGTCGAAGTTGATGGACCTGGAAAAGGTGGTGGCTACAGGTAGACTGACTGCGTGCTGACTTTCTCGATTCACGTCTTCTCGATTCCCGCCAAGACCCCGCCCAGCATTGGCAGATGAGGATCAATGCCTACCGCCAGTTAACATATGCTATCAACGGAGTATAGGCTGTGGACTATCTACGCCTCGACTTCACACATTGCTGGGAACTATACGAGAAGGCATCATAAGGTTCGGGGTGAGCCGATGGTCTGGCCGTTTACTTACTCCACGGTCTAGTCGCCGATCTAGTGAGTAGATCCTCAACTTTGCGGTCTGTGCTTTATGGGAGACTATGCGAGGATCCTGGTTGCCAGATCCATGCAAATCTAATCGTCTATCACGACATCCAAAGGTTCTTCCTGTCATCACCAAGAGACAGAAACACAACAGCTGGTCCCACAGGGCAGAGAAACCATCAGCTCGTAAAGCAGACCTTAAAAGTCTTCAAGCCACGCAAGCGACTCTTTTGCGGCAAAAGTCTTTGACCAACGCATCATGACCGGCCAGGACGAAGAATGCGGTTAGATCTCCAATAACCCTTGTTCGATCAAAGCACGACGACAGCGCGTCACAGAGGACCAACAAAGCCATGTCTCTTCCTCCTCCTTGGTTCGTGGCGGCCTGCCGATTTTGGAAGAGTTACACCATAAAAGATGGCCATATGTAAGCACGACACTTGGTATCTAGATAATGGTTGGGGACATATTACCCGGTTCAGGTATATCGGGAGAGGGTCACCAACATCTAAGTACTGGATTTGCAGCTGGTGGTGTTGCAGTGCATGATACAGCATGATCCTGCAGAATGCGCTACTGCACGTACAGATGCAATGCACCGCGCCAGGGAGGTTGCTGTTGCTGCCAAAATGCACCCAAGCACACATCGTGGCCTATGCGGACCAATCAAGCAGGGCATGTTGTGAGATGAGGCGCCATACTGTTGGCAAGAAGGGGGGGGTCGGGGGGTCATGAGGATCCCAAATCGTCAAGGCATGTACAGATATACTTGCTAAAGAAATCAGCGCAGCAAAGACTTGATGGGTACTTTCGGCCAACTTCCAGATATGCAACTAAACGAAGACCCGTGCCCCCACATATGACAGAAGTCCCAGATCGACTTTACTATCAAACCTATACAGATTGGGCTGACCATGAATCCTGCCAGATTGCTATTGCGCATCGAGTCAACGACATCTTGTCGGTGACTTCTGAGCTTGGACAGGCATACGATACAGATTTGAGCGCAAGAACTCGGGGTAGAAACTGTTTTGCACTCGTTCAGATTGACTCGAGGGAGACAAATCTCATCTTTTCGCACCCGGATTTGGTCACAGGTAGTCGAGGCAAGTCAAACGTTTCCCTATTGTCCAGGGCAGCAAGTACCTGAATTGGCAGGATATGGTAAATTCCATCCATGAAGCACCAACAGCCAGTCAAGTTGGAGCATATGCAAAGCAGCATCCGAAATCTTGACTCGCGCAGGCATGGGGCCTGAATCGATCGTTCGATGCTCTACATCCAGCTTTGGGCTCAATGTTGCATGTAAAGGCAGACCGACTTGTTCCCAAGTTCCGTCATTTTGTTGCTAACCAGCTTGGAGTTGCAACTATCCTGCCAAATTGTTGGTCCATGTCCGATCCGAACGGCAGGCTGCAGCAGCGCCGCTCGGCGATGGACCCTATATCCGCAACAGAACTATCGTGTTTGCAGTACGTTGCGCCCGACCGTTGGCGCGCGATTCATTGTCTATAGCAACCAATTGTCTATAGCAACCCTCACATCGCAAATGACACGGTCACAGGTCGCGATGGCAAATGCAGATGAACATGACAATGCGTCACTGACAATATGTCGGTGTATGGTTATGTGCATCGACACGAGGGCCTGTTCCGATGCGATGCTCGGTTCAGCATCGTCAAACAAGTTTACAGCTCGCCGTTGCTGGAGTCGCGCTCGCATCCACCGGCTCGGAATCACTGGCGTGATGCAGACATCGTGACATTCCCACTTGCACAAAATGATGGGACCGAAGGAGGAGGGGAATAATTAGAGGACGGGGCGCCTGCAAGCTGCAGAGTCCTTGTTTTTTGTGTGTGTGTGTGTTTTTTTTCTTCCTCATCTGCACGATTTACCAGCCACTTCAGAAGAGACAGTCAGTAGTGGGGTGGAGTTTCTGCTGCAGCAGGGCGCTTGAGTAAGTGCATGAGCGGAGACATGTGTACTGCAAGCAGTAACCAGGGTTTCATAATCCGTTCTCTGCATCTTCCTTTTTTCTTTTGTTTCTCAACTGCCTTGCCTTCTTGTTGTATCTCTGACGGGAAAAGGCTTGGCAGTTTGGGCTTAATTATAGACAAGGTATACATACTGGGCATGGTGTTGCGGTCACGGTACCGCGATAGCAGCCAGTCGATGCAGCACTCATTGTATGTTGCATGCCTACTATCGTCGGCCTGGACAGACAGTCGTAGTGGTGGGCGTGTCTCGGGCGGCTGAACCGAAATAAGAAAAAAAAACCACAAAAAAACAAGGTTGGACGCACGCCGACGCAGATCGTCTGGAATTTCCCATGGGGATTACCGTGGAAACAACAAAAGCAATTTGGTTCTCGCTTTCGGAATGTTGGCGATCACGTCGTGGCTGTTATAACATACCATGTACTTGATACGTACGCTTATACGACACTCGAAACAACGCTCATGCTATACGACAGCGACACTCAAACAGCAGCAAAACACCTGTCCCCGACTGTGCTGCATCCCTTCCGATTGTCCTCTTGTCGTCTTACGCTTGTCGGACCTCTTTTCCGTGCATGCATATCCCTCTGTGGACCCTTTGTGCAGCAGCGTGTTCATTGCACTCTACTATGTGTCCTGTATGTGTTGATGCGCGCATATACTAGAAGCAAAAGGCGTGTACTTGCTGTTTGTCGACCATGGCTATATGCCGCTTTCCGCTCGGTATACCAGGTAAAGACTTACATGATGCGCAGCAAGGATACCATGGACGCACCACGTACCACGTACCGTACGCAGTCAGTATGCGCTGCCGGTTTCCTTGTTTGGGTCTGGGAGATGATGAGAAGGGGGGTCTGGATGGAAAGTGGTTACCTGCCCTGCTACAGATCCTCCATCTCGATAAGTGTTTGGCTGGCAAGTGGCTGTATGCTATGTATGCAGATGAAGACTTGTATACCTACTACTACATTGGTACTTGCTTACAATCCGACTCCGCCAAAATGCATGACACTGTTCTGGTAACATTTTTTTCCTTTTTTTTTTTTTTTTCTTCCTAGATATAAAAAAACCCAAAAAAACCGAGAGGAAGCAACCATGTTCAGCGCTAAGCACGTTGCATTTTTGTGCTATTTCAATCGCAAGATATCGGCGGCCAGGATGTGAGTGGGGAAGAAAACAGGGAGGGGTTTGTCGTTCTTTTGAATCTCGATTTCTCATGTCCGTTGCTCGGCTGGTTTTGGCATGTCGAGCAAGTCTTTGGGATGGCATTGTTGCAGACCTGGCGTTGAGCATTTCGATTTCTTCGCCTGAGGGTTTCTTGGTTTCTTGGGTTCGGTCGGTCCGGTGACTCTGCACGTGGTGTGTTTAGCTTCTCATATCTGGGGCGTTCTTATGCTTCTTGGTATCAGTTTCCAACCTGGCTCGGCAATTGAGATTCTCGACCAACCAGTCAAGAAAAACTCAGGAAACGAGACCAGACGCAGGTTTATATGACATGACGCCATATCGTGCCATGCTTCAAAGCAGCTCACTTTGTTGTCCTTTGATGAAGCGCACCCCATCCTCGTCGGCTGCACAACAGCGGAGACGCGTCGTGACTCGTCTGCCTGCATTTCCTTGCTGGGTGTGCTTGCAGTACATGGCATGCCGCACTCTTGCTGCTCTCGGGCTGTCCGTCGCTGTGACTGAATCGAACGTGCGGCAACAATAGGGTGAGAAGAAGTGGCATTCTATCTGTGACTATGACAATGTGACACGGCCTTTGCTTTCACTTCTTGCCTTGCCAAGGCTTGCTTCCAGCTCGAAAATATTTTCTGTCTTTTATTTCCGTTCTCTTGTCGGAGGCTGAAAGGCGTGGGTGGATGGATTTGTCATGTATATATGTATGTATGGATAAATGGATGGATGGGATGAGATGTGTTTGTTTGCTGGCAGTGGCAGGACATGGCATATACCGCGTTGCCTCGCATCGCAGCGCCGCGCACCGCATTACATGACATGGTGTGGTACCGCGGCGCGTTGCGACGTGTTGCAGGTTTGGTGGTGGTTTTTTTTTGTTTTTTTTTCTTCTTTTCTTTCTGTTCGGTCAACTAGCAAATCATGTTTGTATGGAACCGTATATGTGCATGTAGACAGAGATGAAGAATGGGAAGGAAGTCGTGGCTACATGTAGGCAACTGGTGCTGTGGTAGTACAAAGGAGCGGGAAAGAAACCTTGTGGAGTGTATATAGTGACGTTGCGTATTTCGTTCTCCATCTCTGGCACAGGGTTGATCATCCGAGTAGCCACGAAACTGACCTCTTGGTAATAAACCAGGTATCATCGGGGGCATTCTGCAGAATGGAGAGGGAGACTCGTCGACAAGTCGACGAGACCCGGCCATATATCGATATAATGCTGGTTTGGGATTCACATGGAAGTAGAGGATGCAGAGTGAATATGTCCTGAGCATCCCGAGCGCACGAAGAAGAGATAGGATCACACTTGGAAATCGTGACTGGAGAGTGTCCTCTCTGCTCGTCCAGGCCTGGGTGAGGACTAGTGTTCTCTCACAGCCACGCTCGTGGGTAAGCAAGTACTATTTTGCTGAAGCGAGAATGCCGTTGTTGTTTCCATACTCTTGCGACGTGGATGTGCGAGTTGGGCTTCGAAACACGGGCATCGATATGCAGAGAACAGCATGGAATTCTCATACACAAAACGAAGCCAGCGCGTGGAAGCCGTTACTTGGGCTTGATGCTCTTCAAATTCACATCTACCATAGAGAGCCAAGCCTCGCCATGGTGTCCACAGCCGGACGTTCACACGTCCTCAAATGCCTTCTTCTTTTCGTGCATCTTGCCCTTTTCATATCAGAGTCTATATATGTAACTGGTCAACAGCCACATTACTATACACACACACACACACACACACACCAATGTCCTGTCCGATTGCTGTACGAGCCTCCATGACAGCATAGTCCTTCTTGCAATCGCAGGACCTTTTCTCCGGTAGGTTTGTCGTTTATCCACGTTTCAAGCTATGTGGTACATACCAGCCTTTGTCAAATTGCAAGAACAAGAGATGGTTGGGAGTGTGGTTGATCCAGAGGGGACTGCATGGTTGTGATCTGATGATTGTTGATCTACAATCACAAGTGGATGGATGGTACATGATATCCAGACGTTGATGGGAATCTCTGAAAGACAGACACCTCTTGAGGAAAAAGAACAAGGCCACGAGATATCCCTGTCAAGAAACCAAAACAAAAATATATGCATGTATGAGCAAGTGCCTTTTGAAAGCAACGAGATGACTTGAACGGTTTCGCGGTGGCTTTTGATGACCTGTGCTACGTACGCAGACAGCCCTGTGCAGTTGTATACCGTCAGCAAGGCAATATGGATGTAGCTGAATGTAGGGCTGATGAGCTCTCAGGTGACTGTGATGCACCGTGCAACTTATACCACGCCTCACATGTTCAACTTCCCACACGTTACGTTCTGGTTACGGTGATGCAAGGCAGCGAGCTACCGGTCGATGTTGGTTGGTATGTGGTTACTTGACCATGCCATGGTAGTCATTTAGACGGGTCCTTGAATCCTCTTTCTGTCTCTGTCTCTCTCTCTCTCTCTCTCTCTCTCTCTCTCTCTCTCTCTCTCTTTTTCACCGACCATCCCACTAATTCACATACACACACACACACAAGAATATCGGCCAGCCTCCAATCCTGGCCGGTAAGCGGAACAGCCTCAATCACGATATTTTTCCTTGGCGCCCTGGCAACTTCCAAGGCTACCGTTGCCGATGTTGTCTTACCATAAAATCCTCATCCCAACAATACAATACAACGACATCCGAACAGCAGCTAGCTTAGCTGGCTCACATGACCGATTCTCCACCACCCCCACGGACGCATATAATATGGTATGCCTTGCTTGCTGCTTGCTGCGAAAACGTGTACGTACATACAACAGTAAGCACACTAGCTCGCCCCATCGGACTAGACAGGTAGGTAGACCCGCTCTGTTGGGTCTGTATCTGCTCTTGTCTGCGATATTTTGCGAAATCCCGTCGGTGGGTTTTGCGGATGATGAGTGTATGTATGTATGGATGTATATATGTATGTAGATAAAGGTGACAGAAGTGGATCAGCGGGAGATATCCACACTCTGATATATACATATACACGAACACATATACACTGCACGATGCGGCTTTTGGCCTCTTTTGGATTTGATGCTGACAGAAGACGGGGGTTGGTCCTTGGCGTGGGTGGATTAGATGTGATGCCTGTTGAATGTGTGTGTGTGTGTGTGTGTGTGTGTGGAACATGGTCAGGGAGCGCCATGTCAGAGATCCATCCTTTCGACCAAGAACACCAGCGTCGAGCATGCTTACGCCAGAGATATGTGGCTGTGGCGTCTCTTTGGCAGCCTCCGCGCTAACGTCAGATCCACATCGATTGAGTACAGGATATTGGAATGCGTTGGCCTGCCGTGAGAAAACGATTGATCTTCTTTCATCGCTCTCCCTTGTGCTTCGGCATGTGCATTAGCGGCACTGAATGTCTTGCAGCTTTGTTTTGTGCAAGAAAGGCGCCGTACTCGCCGCAGCCAACGAGCCCTACAACGCAGGTCCGAACGCGTTTCTGCGCATATCGGACCATCGGAAGAGAGGCTTTGGTCTTTTCGGTCTGGTTGGACTTGTTTGACATTCACTGTGCGCCCAAGCGATCTGATTTCCGCTGGTGACGCATGGGTACCTTGTGTCAGCGAGGTGCGCGGTCTCCGAGGCGTGCTTCATCGGCTCCACAAAGCATGTCGGGTGCAAGTGGGGGGCGTTTACGAGTTCCCAAATTGTAACCACCCCAGACTGACGGACCGATCAATCCTTCTTGTCGTTGTCGTCGTCGTCTTCCTCTGGAGGCTGTCTCAAACCCACCACCAAGCGATCCTCGCGGCCTACTCTCTCCTTGCTGATCTCGTAGCGCCCACCCAGGACAAGGTCTTTGGCAACCAACTCGCGCGTGCGGCCCAAGCTCTCAATCGCGGCAATGCGGTCGTTGGTGGCTTCAAGGTGCTGTCGGAAGCCTGGCTGGGTGCAGATCTCGCGAAAGGCGCGGTGCATGGGCACGCTCGAAGCGCGCATCTGGGCGCTGGACGTGATGGTAAAGAGGTTCATGCGATCAAGCTCGCGGACAAAATCAGCGCGGGTCTGGATCTGCTGGGCAATGTGCATGGGAAAGGAGGGCAGCCGGTGGCCCAGAATGTCGTCGTAGGTTCTATCCATGGTGAAGTCGGTTTCTGGGTGGGCGAGGTTGGGAGGTTTGGCTGATTCGAGGTCCACCAAGGCCAGTGCTAGAAACATTGCTGCAGCCTAGAAGAAACAGTCAGTACGTCAAGTCGCAATGCGCCAAGATCAGATCGCGTTTTGATCTCTGCCCATTGGAATAGTCTGGCTCTCCACGTACCGCCCACTTTTGCTGGTCCATGACATCGTCGTCCATCTCCTCACCTAGTATCCAGCACTGGTTCAAAAAGTACGTCTTCTCCACCTCCTTGATCTTCTCACATGTGTCGAGCATGTCTCGGCTCTTGGCCACGCGGTTCAGGAACGACAGACGGCCTCCCACGCGATCGTAGACTTGTGTTGCGACGTCATCTGACAAGTTCTCTTGGAAATACCGCGAACGGTATCTCTTGAGCGCTGCCGTGGCTGCGAACTTGGGCAGATCCGACACGCTCGTCACCTCCATGCGCGTAGCGAGCAGCTTGAGTCGCTCGTAAACCCAGTAGTCGTCGCTGTTGAAAATCATGGTCACCAGGTTGGACGCGGCCCATTGCTCTGCGCGTTGCTGCAGTAGCTCAATCAAATCCCGTCCATCCTCGTCGTCTCGGACGAGATGCATTTGGTTGACAATCATGATGAGAGGCCGCCCAACCTTGGCGCGCCTCGCCAGGGCGACTTTCTCCAGCTTGTTCAGGGCGCGCTCGATGTCGAGGAGCGCAGTCGTGTCGCGCGGGCCCTTTTCGCTAAAGTAGCCACCAATGTAGTCCTCGTGAAACTCATAGTCCAGCGCTTTGCCCAATCGGATGCGGAAGATCTCGAGGTCCGAGTGCGCTTCAAACATGGCGACACCCTCGCCATCAATCTTGCGCATCGCCTCGATCAGCATGCTGGACTTGCCTGAGCCCTTTTCGCCCAGCAAGAGGTGGTAGTGGCCCTTTTCCAGCCCAGCGACAACTCTGTCGACCTTGGCCTGCTCTGGCCGCTCGACCCAGTGGTCGTCCTCGGTCGCCACATCGCCTTCGTCATTGTATTCGGCCTTCTTGGCCGTGTACATGCCTTTGCCCAAAGCAGCCAGGTCGAGAACCGGGTCGCCAGGCTCAAAGGCGTTTGCCATCTTTTTCAGCTGCAGGATCTTGTAGAGACGGTGGTAGGCGTACGCCGCCGAGGCGAAGCCAACAGCCAGCACCAATACCGACGCCAGAGAAGTCGCAGCCGACTCGAGCATTTTGCGGCCGAGAGACGGCTCCTCGCTGGATCTTGGCGCATCGCTGCGCAAGGCACGCGAGGTCGAAAAGGGCTTCCCCAGCCTTGCTGCAGAAAGCTGTGGCTGCGAGTGCAGCCTGGCGGTCCAGAGTCCTGAACGCGAAGAAGTGGCCTTGAGGTGCTTGAAGGAAGCACTCGCGAAGCGCATCTGAGAAGCCATGGCGCGAGAAGCCAGCTGTTGTCAAGGCGAGAAGAGAGAGAAGGCGTTCTCGTAGGTCAAAAGTAGGGAGTCCGAGAGAGGATGACGAAATGCGAAGGAAACAGAGAGTCGCGCCAAGACATGGAACGAGAGAATGGAAAACAGACAAGACGAACCAGCCACGAGGCAACGAGTGACACACCCCAGGACTGGCAAAGAGAGCGAGTGCGAGGAGGAAAGGCAACGAGGAAGGAGAGGAAAAGGAGCAAGGTGAGACGCACAGCCACGACGACATGAACTGTACAAGAAGGAGACGTCCGCTGAGATGAGATGAGATGAGAAGCCCATATCGATGAAGCTGCCCGGAGATTATTCCAGGGTCCCAACCTCCACGTGCATCTCAGGGTTGCGCGCATCTTGGGCAGCAGGTACAAAGGTACGTGCAAATGGTACAAAGATACTTGGTGGATGCACCCGCCTCCAGCTCTTTGGCGCTCGGGCCACCCCACGGTAGCGGCGGCAGGTGCGAATGTGACTTTTTTTTCTTTTGCGGCCGGCCGATCGCGCGTGCGAACATGGAAGCTGGGAAGCGCGTTTTGCACCACGACGACAAGGACGACAAGGACGACGACGACGACGACAACGCCAGTCCACCACCCACACAACCCAGCTGCTGGCCACGCTTTCTCTCTGCCGGCAGCAGTCACACGTGCAGTCACACGTGCAGTCACACGTGCAGCCTCCAACGATACCCCGAGAGCTTCCTGTCCATGGCCTAGCCACGACCAGCCACGCCGCCGGTCAGAATGGGCCAAGACTCCAGCCAACTGGAAGGCAATCGACAACCCGGGGCGCCCACGCACCGCGCCCGAATCATTGGGCCCTCCATGTCGCCCACTCCTTCCGACGCTGGCGGCCACGACGACGACAGGGTCTTTGGCCCTGCCATGTCGCCGCTGCCCTCCGACGCCGAGGCTGACCGTCCTGAAACTCGTGCCTCGCCCCCGAGGTCGCCTGCGCGCAAGAAGAAATCAAGGCGGAAAAAGGACGCGGAGATTACTGTCAATGGCACCATGCACGAGGAGGACACACAGAGGGCGCTGCCACAGCTTGATCCGGTTCCTGACGAGCCTCAAACGACCAAGCGCAAGTCCAAGAGCAAGAAAAGGAAGGCTGCGACACGCCACGAGCGCGAAGACGAGGCATCGCAGGCCGCCCAGCATCAGGAGCCATTCATCAAGCGCGAAGCCGGTTCCGGAGATGACAACGTCCCGGACTTCCAGAGCGCCTACGATGCGATAGATCCTAGACTGTATGCCACGGGACAAGTCCCACCTTCTACCCAGCCCTACCACGATGAACCGACGACACAAGCCAGCCAAATCGGAGATACTGCAACCGTACCTAGTCACTTGAACGGCATCTCGAACCACGATCCAAGCGCACTTCACTCTCCGCACATCAAAACTGAGGCCCCTGAGGGTGACGACGCATGGGATGCGCAGACGCCCGAAGGACTCGCTGGCTACAACTTCGCACATGCCAGTGGAGACCTGGCAACCGAAAACGCGCAGTCTTCGGCGGACTTTTCATGGCTGCATAAGCGACACGGCCAGGATGCTGATGACAATGCCACACTTCCACGACAGAGCAGAGATCCTCTTCAGGGGACTGCGTCCGAAATGTCGCCGGACCTGCGGCCGAGTCAACCAGCTGATGCATCTGGCGCCGGTGCTGAAGAACTGCCTCCTTCTGACTCCGAATTACCTGTCATGGTGGAATATGCAAGGCTGTCGGAGTCAGAATCTCGCTCTGTTTCCTCTACACCACCGCCGAGACCTGCCACCAATCGCCACGTAAGTGCCCGTTACTCACACGTCTCAATCATCTACTAACGTCTCGTTCTCAGGCCGCAACTCCTGCAAGTTCTCGACAACTGTTCAAACCGCTGGCAGAGCAGCCGAATTACCGAAAACCCGACGCAGGAACACCATCTACGAGGCCATCTTCGACTGGGTCCAATACCAGTATTCCTGCTCGCTTAGAGACCGATTTCCCGGCCTCGCCCGTCCATTTGTCTCAACCCACTCCAAATCTACACTCAAGTGCGCGCAAGAATGAGGAAAACGAACGGGATGAGCCCGTAGTATCGCCAGCACAGGCCAGACGCTCCAACTTGAAGAGGAAAGCAGCCCAGAAAGCAGACGGTCTTGTTGCTGCGGATCATGGGCCAGAAAGCAGCCAGCAAGCAGAGGGCACTGCTACCGGTGAAGCCAGCAGTCCACGGAAAAAGGCCACCCGACGACGTCGATCAGTCACATTCGCTGGAGACCACCCGTCAGAACCAGTGCAAGAGGTGGTTGCTGATCACGTCTCGGACGACGAGTTGCCTCTTGAGGACATGCCGGCTTCCGAGACCATTCCAGCGCCCGCACTAACGCCCGCTCAGCCTCAAAAGACTCCGAGACGCAAGGCCAGAACATCTTTGGCACAAACTAATGGAGAGAGCGTCCCGGAGAGCAACCCGCCTGATGCATTTGCAACCGAATCAGTATCCAAACCTACAGACCAAAACATCGAAGACACCGCAGAAGTGACCACAGCCGCAAGCCAGCCAGGCAGGACACCAAAGCGCAAAGTCAAAGCATTATTGCCGGCAGCCGACGAGGCACAGGAACCCGCAGATGCCCCAGCAACCCCAGCACCTCCAGCGGAAAGCGCGCCAGAGGCTAGCCCATCTACTAGCCAGCCACGAAACACTACAAGACGCAAGACAAAGTCCTCATTGGCACAGGACAATTCAGCTGTTGCTGCCACGGACGATGCAGCACGGGCTGGCGAACAGACGGAGGAGAACAACGAAGCCAATGGCTCGACTGAGGCTGTCTCGAAGCCAACTGCCCAAGACAACCTAGAGGCTGTCTCGCAGCCTGACACAGCAGCGACACCGGAACATGCCGCCGAGCCTAGCGAAGCCGCAAGTCAATCACAGCCCAAGAGCAAAAAGAAGAGAAAACTGCAAACGAAAAAGACCACGCAGACCAGGTCTCTGTCGCAACTCGAGGGTGATGAAGGCACTTCCGACGGCCAGTCTAGGTTGCCAGCCTTTTCTTCGCAAAAGTCCAAGCTCAAAGATGCCATGCGAGGCGCCAGCAACGAGCCTGAAGGAGGCAACGAAGCGGCTGCCTCGCAGGCTCACAGCCCGGTGCCCAAGCCTCGCAAGACTAGAAAAAGACGCCGTCCAGACGATGTGTCCGAGGACGAGCTGCAGGGTCTCGTTGCTAGGTCTCCCAAGAAGGGTCGTGTTGACGAGGAAGAGGCAGACGCCGGCAGACGCAAGCGGATCGGGTCAAAGGACAAGGCCACTGGCCCCTGGCAGCAGGACGAGCTCAGTGCACTCGGACAGGTGGTCACTGACTTTCGTGATTCCAACAACATGACCCAGGAAGAAATCAACAAGATGATACACGCGGTTCCAGACAAGGAGGATCCCAACAAGATCGGGTTTTGGAACCGCGCCGCTCTTGCCGTACCGCAGCGGACCAAGAAGCAGATTGTGGAGCGGACGCGGCGATTGTACCACAATTTCGTCGCTCGTGGAACGTGGACACCCGAGCAAAAGGAGGAAGTCCACGAACTGTTTGAGCGCCACCCCAAGAAGTGGGTGGAAATCGGTGGCATCATCAACCGCGATCCCAAAGACGTTCGCGATTATTGGCGAAACAACTACCTCGTGCACGAAACCCAAGTCAAGGCACGCTGGACCAAGGAGGATGCCATCCGCCTCAAGGACATCGTTGAAGAAGCACTGACCAAGATCCGCATCTCGAGGGAAAACGACGGCGAACGCCGACCGCGCAACCGCGGTACCGAGATTGACGACGAAGCACTCCTGGACTGGCAGCAAATCAGCGCGGCCATGGGCCTGACACGTTCCCGACAGCAATGCAAATGGAAATGGACCGACATGCGGGAAAAGGGCTGGGTTGGCGACGAGAGCATTGCGGTGCACAGCGCGCCTCGCATCAACGTTGCCCGAAGCGCCGATCTCATCAAGGGCAACAGCGAGGAGCTCATCCATGCCCGCAAGGACTACGAAAGCATGAGCGACGAGGACAAGTTCCGGCTGGTGGAGGCCATCTTCCGCACGGGCGGACGCGACGACGGCCACATCCGCTGGGCCAACCTGGTGGACGAGAACTACCGTGCTCGATGGCGACGGCCGACGCTCAAGATTACGTGGTACCGTCTCCGCACGACGGTCCCGGATTACGAGAAGCAAAGCCTCGACGCGAATGCGCGCTGGCTCTGGAACTACTACACGACAAATAAGTCGTTTCCCAAAGTGGAGGACCACAAAGTCGACGAGCAGGCCGAGGAGCTCCTCGTGCACGGCTCGCGCGGGAAGCGGATCTGGAACAAGGCCTCTATCAACCTGCGCGCTATACGCGAGAGGCAGAGACGGTCGGGCAAGGTCACGGCAGCTGCGAGAAGCAGGCTACCGAGACAGATGGTATCGAGCGAGATTCTGAAGCTTGATGGCAGTAGTGATGAAGATGAGGATGGAGACGAGGACGAGGAGATCAATGGTCATGGTCATGGTCAAGGTAGCGAGTCCGAATCTCATGTCACCGACTCGGAAGGGGAGGATGCCGGCGGCGGCGGCAGCAGCAGCAGCAGCAGCAGCAGCAGCAGCAGCAGCAGACAAAGGCGCGATGACGTGCAAGTCGCGATCCCCAAGCATCTTGCAGAAAGAGCCGCCAAGAGAGCAGCCGCTGCTGCTTCCAAGGGCGACAGGTCTCTTAGCCAGCGAGGAGCGAGGTCTGCCAGCGTTGCCGTTGATTCCGACTCGGAATGATGGCAGTCGTGTCGAGGAAGAAGAAAGAGACGGACCAACATTCGCAGCGAGCAAGTCAGTCTGCTTGCTTGCTAGCCAGCCAGCCAGCCAGCCAGCCCTCTGTTTTGTCTCGTCAACTTGTAACGATTTACTTTGTACAAAGTTCTTGCAAATTGTGACCGCGGGTCCGTGTTTCTCAGCGTCTTTTGGCATGGAAGCGGGTATTGGTGGTTTTGCTTGCATGCATACATAGACAGCCGATGTTGTGACTTTGCTTGACGACGTTTGACAGCGAGTACATGTATAGAATTTCCACGAATAATAAAAATAAAAAATAAAAATCATACGAGTCACATCGACTACTTGTTACTTGCCCATCGACCACCCATTGTGTGCGTGAGTAAGTGAGTGAGTGAGTGAGTGAGTGAGTGAGTAATTTGTCCGTGAATTACTGTTGCTCTTGTGAGCAGTGCCCTTCATTGCTGTTGCTGTTGCCCATGTGTACATTGTCAGCGTAAATCAACCAACCACCAACCGTGCAGCCTTCTCTTTGTCTCAGCCTCAGCCTCCAGCGCTCGCCAGCCATTGTGAGGCCTCTGTTCTTGTTGGATGTCTTGTCTTTTTGTTCCAGCTTGTGTGTGTGTGTGTCTGTACGGTGCGGTGCGGTGCAGCGTGAGACACAAGAGGCTCACGAGAACCGCGGTGCGTGGCAACAAACCCACGTCTTGCGAGTGACTTGAAACGACTCGGGGCCGGGCGGGTGGCCTCCAAGCTTTGCCTGGCGTGGCTGTGCCTGTGCCTGTGCCTGACTAGACTAGAGTAGAAGGCAAAGAGAGGGCGTCAGGAACGGGTGATGCCGTCTCACGTTGGACACACAGGTCCGAGTTTCCCCCCCCCCCCCAAAAAAAAAAGAAGGATGAGGACGGTTTGACACTTTTCTCTGGCATCTGCACGAGCTGCGTAGCACCAATCAAGGCATCCCGATGTCAGCTACCCGAGTCCGAGAAGAGGATGGGGGTTATTGATTGAAGGCATGCGTCGATTCTGCGAGGCTCTCTTTTTTTTTGTTTCTTTTTGTTTTTTTCTTTCTTTACAACATTCCACGGCATCTTTGGTTGGACAAGAGCATACTTTCTTGCCGACGCAGCTCACGTGCTCGGTCAGTGAACGTGATATAGATGGGCCCAATCGCGGGGGTAAAGAGGGAATAGTGCGGTGCTCCAGCCCGGTTCTTGGCTATACCTCCGTTCATGCATGCATCTCGTCACGTACAGGAGCAGATCTTTGGGGGAAATGTGTGTCTTTTGGCACTAGAGCAGTCGGTTTCTTGTTCTTTTCCAGGGATTCCCCACGGGGAAAGGGAAACTAAGCGCTTGTACTATACAGCCAGGGAAAAGACGATAGGGCCCGTCAGACAAACGTAGTCATTGTGGCATTGGCGACCAGCCAGTCCAGTGGCCACTGTTTGCTCGAGTCTACTTTTTTTGTTTTTTTTTGTCTCTTCTTTTTTGATTCTCCCATCTTTGCCGCCTAGCTCCAGCGAGGAGACGGGGACTGAGCGATCGGCCCAGCGGCTGAGAAGCTGGAATACTACTGGTACAGTATATATGTATATATATATATATATATATACCATAGTATATGTGTACCTGGTGATTCCAGCAATGTGATTTGCTGGCCGTTGACCAACCACACACACACACACGCACAAGTGACAGGACAGGACAAGACAAGACAAGACACTCAGCGACAGCCTTGTCCATGCCCAAATTACACTTTTGCTTCTCTCTCTCGGATCCTCAGCTCTCGGCTCGTCTGGGCCCCTGCATTGTCGAATCAATAGGGCCAGGGAAGCACAGGCCCAGCAGGGGAGTGATATAGAGAGATGATTTGCCCGTTCATTACGCGGTACTTTGATCATTTGCCATGCCATGCCGTGACATTGGCTCGGTTCGGTTCGGTACGGTACTGTACGGTACGGTACGGTACGGTATATGGCCCACCCAGCCTGGGATTCTACTAGTAGTCATATTCCCAATCTCCACTCTGCTGCGGACACGTACCCCATCCATATCTTGGGACTTGCCGCCTTGTCTCTACGGGGGGGTGGGTTCAATGTGAACACACAGACACACACACACAGAGAGACAGAGAGATGGTGACAAAAAAAAGAGAGAGATGGAGAGAGACAAATAGGACAAGTACAGAAAAACAAGTCATACGCTCCGCCTGCTTCGGCTGACCTCTTCCTATTTGGGCATCGCCATGGGCCACGCGACCTGCTTACCTTGTTAACCCCCTCCTCCTCCTCCTCCAAAAAGAAGGGCTGCATGTCAGCATGTCTGTGTCTGGATACTTGTTTTGCTGACGAAAACCGCCAGCATTTTTTTTTTTTTTCAACTGGCTTCTTGCCCC
>KZ678569.1:37222-53528 GCA_003019895.1 Coniella lustricola | reverse complement strand
ACTATTATATTTACCAGCAGGATATCCAATTATATTTATACTAAAGAAAAACGGAAAATTACGATTATATATTAACTATCGATAACTTAATAATATTACTATTAAGAATCGCTACCCCTTACTACTCGTAAAGGAAATTCGAGATAGACTTAAGGGAGTATAATAGTTTACCGCACTCGACTTAAAGGAGGGCTATTATTATATACGCATTAAGAAGGGAGAAGAATAGAAAACAGCGTTTAGGATACGATATAGATACTACGAGTATCTTGTTATACTATTCGGTCTTACCAACGTACTAGCTTTATTCCAAGAGATAATTAATAATATCTTACGAGAGTACCTCGACGTCTTCGTTATCGCCTACCTCGACGATATCTTAATCTACTCGGAGATATTGGAAGAATATAAGAAGCACGTATATATAATCCTTCAACAACTTTAAGATAACAAGATTTTGGTCAACCCAGAAAAATGCGAATAGAACGCACAGCAAGTTAATTTCCTCGGATATACCATCACACCAGGACACATCAAAATGCAGAAAGACAAAGTATAGGCAGTCAAGGACTGGCCAGTACCCGCCAACGTTAGGGACGTTAGGGCATTTCTCGGATACGTTAATTTTTATCGATAATTCATTAGGAACTATAGCGGAATAGCAATACCACTTACAGAACTCACACGCAAAGACAGGGTCTTTAAATAGATACCAGAAGCATAGAAAGCTTACGATACGCTCAAGATAGCGGTTACGTTAGAACTAATACTTACGGATACAGACCTAACTAAAGAATTTAAGGTCGAGATAGACGCATTATATTACGCACTCGGCGGATAACTCGGTTAACGAGACGACTAAGGAAGACTCCAGATCGTTAGCAACTTTAGCAAGAAACTAAACGGACTAGAACTTAACTATAGAACGCTAGACTAAGAACTTATAGCAATTGTTAAGGCATTTAAGGAATAGTAACGATATCTTATCGGAGTAAAGAAATAGATCTTAGTATTTACGGATTATAAGAATCTGTAGGTATTTACGATAACCAAGCAATTTAATAAACGGTAGGTTAGATAGTACGAATTTCTATCGTAATTCGACTTTAAGATTATCTACCGCCTAGGTAAAGAAAATCAATGAGTAGACGCTCTTAGCAGACGATCAGAATATTAGGGTAAGGACCCTAAGGATTACCTTAAGCTCTTTAAGGAAGACTTAGAACGCAATCTTATAATAGAGTTTAAGGAACTTAACTCTACTATTAGAATTAATAGGAAGTTACCGGACTTTACTAATATAACGAAATAATAGTAAGACGATTATATTAGAGAAATATACTTAGCTCCAGTATATAGATACTAAGGAATACGCGTAATATATAAAAGGATCTAAAGATATTAGAATCTACTAGGACTTAAGTAATAAGTTATAAATATTATTAATAACTGCAATTCTTATAAGAAGAATAAGGCAGAACGGTATAAACTATATAGACTACTATAACCTCTACCAGTACCTACGACTATTTAGTTATCTATTAGTCTAGACTTTATTACTAAGCTACTAATCTTACGAGAACCCTTAACTAAGGTATAATACGATAGTATCCTAGTAGTGGTTTGTAGACTGAGCAAGTACGTATACTTCCTACTATATAGAGAAAGTAGTACCGCAGAAGAACTCGCGTATATATTTATCAGGAATATTATCGCAAACTATGGAAGACCTTAGGAAATTATCTCCGATAGAGATCGAAAGTTCGTATTAAAGTTTTAGTTATTACTTACCAAACTTCTCGGATCTATATAACGAATATCTACTGCATTTTACCCGCAGATAGACGGATAAACGGAAAGAATAAACCAGATTATAGAATAATACCTTAGATACTATATCAACTATTAATAAGACGATTAGGTTAAGTAGTTACTAATAGCGCAATTCGTATATAATAGCGCAGATATAAGTACTACGGAATAATTACTATTCTTCCTAGTATACGGATATAACCTAATAGTATATTACGAACTAATTCTAGGCGTAAACGCTAAAATAGTAACATAAAAAGCAGATAAACTTAGAGAAATTCGAGAAAAAATAAAGGGAATACTCGAAGATATCAGAAAGTTAATAATAGTATAGGCAAATAAGAAGAGGATTAAGGGACTAATCCTATAGAAGGGAGATAAAGTCTACCTTATTCGTAAAAATATTAGAACTTAACGGCCTAGCGATAAACTTAACTATAAAAAACTAGGACCCTATAAAATTTTACGATAAACGTTACCAGTTAACTACGAATTAGCCCTACTATATATACGGCTATATAACAACTTCTATATCTTAAAACTCGAACCCGCACCGGTAAACGCAGAATTAGTATACGATAAAACAATCGAAGTAGAGTAAGACTAATACGAAGTTAAACGAATACTCGACTTAAGAAAACGAGGACGAGGGAAATAGTATCTTATTAAATGGAAAGGATACGATAATCAGGAAAACTTATAGGAACCTCTAAAGAATATTTACCCCGAACTTATTACTAAATACGAAAGTTAATACGCAAATAACTCGCAAAGATAGGTGGATACGCACCTTAGCAACAGGCCGGAATTCAAGACCCAGACGAACCAACAGGGATATTCCCCAAACTATAAGTATATTCAGAAGCCGAAAAATCGAGACTCTTAAGATAAGCACCAAAATCTATAACTCCAAACGCTCCTAGAGATTACGATTCGATAGTAGTAGCGGATTCCTCGGCTACTAAGGTATTAATAGCTGTATTAGCCTATTCCTACTCGTCCAGCGTATCCAGAGTCTCTAACCCCGCGTTTACTATTTTTGCACCCCGCTTTACTAAAGACTCTCGCTATAAGCGTAGGCGTTTAAAACGAGCTAGGGCCTCTTCCGCTTTACGATAAGCCTTACGAAGAGCCTTATAAGTATTAGATTCTTAGGCCCGAAGTCTCTTCTCCTCGGAAAGAATACGAGATACTAAAGAACGTTAATCGACGATAAAACAATTATAGGGCTAGCAAAATAACTTATAAGCACTTATCGGGACACCATTCCTATCGCATCGCTTACCACGCTTAACGTAAGCCGAGCAACGAGAAACACTATCTATTATCCGATACAACTACCCCTTAAAGGAATAAAGCGAATAAGGTATAACGTTAAAACTAAAAGTTTTAATAGTAATAAAAAGGCGATTACGTTATTTAGACTTCTTAGATCGAGATTTCTCGATTCTTAAACTTATAACGAATTAGGAAGGTATAACCTAAAGTCAGAATATTAGGCAGGACGACTTACGGGAAATAAGAAATAGTCTTTAAGGATAAAGACCCTAGGAGGGAGATAATATTATAACCCAGCCTTATACAGGTCGCAGGAATAGGCTAATATAACATAGTATAAGCTCGGAACCTTAACGGACCGACGGGATCTCTTATATAAGGAAAGATACGGGCCAGAAACCCAGGGTTAGGGTTAGATCACCTACGTAACTAAGCAGTCTGGATCACTAAAATAATCCAGTTAATCTAAGTAATCCGTCGCTCCTATCGCTCCAGATAATCTAGTGGATACCTATAGATCAACTCACAGGAATAACGGAAGGATATAAGGATAGGAGTTCAGCACTTTAATTTAGATAGTTTCCTTATAGTCTTCAGTTGTAAATCTAAGCATCGTTCTTAAGATAAGTAAATCTCTTTAAGAATAGATAGGGTAATCCCTCTTGATCTATTGCATCGACAATCGATACAGACAGCAAAACGTACTTAATATTATTCAGCACGTAAACTAAAGGTAATACCTCCTTCATCTGCTAACATACAATTCACAGAGACTTCCAGTATCAGAGATACAGGCAAGGATCATTACAATATAGTATATTAAACTTTTATAAATAAAATCTCTTTTTCCTTAAACTTTAGAATATTATAGCTTCTAATTAAAGGTTATTTTATAAATAAGGAGATTTAGCTTATATATATCTATAGCTAATATCGCTTTATTAACCGGTTACTCTTATTATTTAAATATATTACTTAGCTTAATAAATATTAAAATAATTATAGTAAATAGTAATAATTATGTCGCTATTACTATTATAGCGGTATATAACGTATCTATTTTAAATTTTAGTAATTATAATATATTATTAAATTTCTAATCCTGTTTATACTATATATTATTAGAATATATTAGGTTTATAAATAATGTATTTAATAATAATAATATTCTAACTTATATTAAATAAAGTAAGAGTTTAAAGAATTATAAATATATTTAATATTGTATAAAAGATATATATAAACCTTTGGAAATAAGAGTTTTAGAAATATAATAATTATTATTTATATTTTTAAATTAGACATCATTATAAATTATATAATAATAAATAAAAAAGATATTATCTTTCTGATTAATAAGTAGCTTATCCGAGCTTATTAATACTTAGTAATACTTGTAAACGCTTAGTAAGATAGGTATAATCTTTAGTAAACCTATTTTAAGTATAATCTTAATATTATATAACCTTATATTATCGTAATATAAGAAGTTCTTTCGGTCTGTTAAGCTTTTATTAAATTATAATATTTAAAAGTATTTACGTTAACCGTTTTAATAGATTAAACCGAGCTGTTATAACCTAGGACCTTGCAGGTCACAGGAACAGGCCAACGCAACATGGCATGAGATCGGAACCTCAACGGACCGACAGGATTTCTTATGTAAGGTTACGCACGGGCCAGGTATGATATAATACAACAGGCCAATCAGGAATGGATTATTGGGATCATGAAGTGATCCAAGTGAGCTGGATCATCAGGATCGTGAGATAATCCAGAAGAGCTACAGGAATAACGGAAGGATATAAGGACAGGAGTTCAGCGCTTTGATTTAGATAGTTTCCTTATAGTCTTCAGTTGTAAATCTAAGCATCGTTCTTAAGATAAGTGAATCTCTTTAAGAATAGATGGGGTAATCCCTCTTGATCTATTGCATCGACAATCGGCACAGACAGCAAACGTACTTGATATTGTTTAGTACGTGAACTGAAGGTAATACCTCCTTCATCTGCTAACATACAATTTACAGAGACTTCCAGTATCAGGGATACAGGCAAGGATCATTACACGAGCGTTTCGTTACTTATTTTAGATATAAAAAGTTTCTCCTATATCTATAGAACTCTACTCTCTCTTTATTATAACCCAGTTATATGCAGGTTATAGGAACAGGCTAATACAATATAATATAAGCTCGGAACCTTAACGGACCGATAGGATTTCTTATATTATAAACAAACTCGCTTACCTAGTCTAAGAGTTAGGGTGAGAAAGCAGATTACTATAGATTATAGCTACTTATTAAAGCATTAGTAAGTACTAGTAAGTATTAATAAGCTCGGGCGAGCTACTTATTAATTAAAGGAATAACGGAAGGATATAAGAATAAGAGTTTAATAGTTTAATTTAGATAACTTCCTTATAATCTTTAGTTATAAATCTAAGTATCGTTCTTAAAATAAGTAACTATCTTTAAAGATAGATAGAGTAATCTCTCCTAGTCTATAATATCGATAATCGGTACTAATAATAAATATACTTAATATTATTTAATATATAAGCTAAAGGTAATACCTCCTTTATCTGCTAATATATAATTTATAAAGACTTCTAGTATTAAGGATATAAGCAAGGATTATTATACTCTTATACTGTATAATATACAGATTAACCTATTAAAAATGCAATATCACATCAATTACTACTTAGTAACGCTTATTTGAGGGCGTGAATCTGACAGTTTCCGATCTTATGCTATATTGCGTTGGCCTGTTCTTGTGCCCTGCAAAATCGTGGGTTATAACACCGGGCGCAGGGTTGTGCCAGACACGACTACATTACAATGATCCGATGCTCGTATCTTATGCATATAAGGGGGAAGGGGGCCAAAGCTTACACTGCACATACCACACTCAATCAAGGTTGCAGCCGCTCATAAGAGATAATATACCCTGTAACCAACGTACATTCTCTCTAATAGAAGGAATTCACTTCGCAGCCCACAGACTTTTCCATACAACGCTGTGAGTGAAGCCATGAGCCCCCAACAGGCATAATCGAAGTCTCATTGGATTGCATTGCGGGTAAGTGCTACGTCGGTGAGATGTTGAATTACCTCGTGCATAATATTGCGTTACGATTCCTCGGAGAAAGGTGGGGGCCGAGGGCGGCGGGAGGACGCATCAGCTCCACATCTCGCTGACTCTATGCTACCCGGCCCCACTACTTAAAAATAGTTTGACACCCGCCGACTATGCATCTACTAGGAGTACTACGGCATATACTGTGCCGCACAGTCTCCCTGCCTGTAGTCGACCAATCCTAAGGCAAGTATATCAGAGTGACAATTCAAAACAATCGGAGGCGTCATATTGCAGGCCAGAAGGAGTGTTTCCGCTCCCAGGGTTGATGTTCCCGCGGCAGAGGTAGTGTTCCGCTGCAGAGATGCTGCCTCCGCCCTCAAAGGAGGAATTCTTGCCCTCACCTCCTCGGACTCACAACAGCGGCGGGCAAACCTGATATTTTCATCCCGGGTAACTTATATCTACTTCCAAATCGCACTAGTTTCGTCGCAAAGTGGCTCGATGCCGCCAACAACGCTAGAGTAGTATTCTTTACACCGAATTACTATGAAGATGAAGTCATCTTCTTTCGTTGTGGAGCCAAGTATCCAGTACTGGTGCTATGCTTGGTAGCAGTCGTTGGTTTGCGCGATTCAGCAATTTTGGCTACCAACAACATGTATGGAGACATATTTATGCGGGGCGCGTGATTTTATGTGATAGGGACTCGAGAGCATAAGGAGCCCGTACGTCCAGGGTGCTAAAGACTTCGTCTGCTTGGAGTAAATGGTTGCATTGCGTGGGTCCATCCAAGGCAGGCAGGCAAACATCAAGCAGATGTTCATAGGTCAATTGTGTGATAGAATAACCCGTACAACAGTAAGCTCAAGGAGGGCAATAAAAGCCGAATTATCACTGGCTCGCTAACCATTGAAATATAAGTCTGACATAAGACGCATATGCAAAAGTCCTTGTTGTCCGAGAAACACACTGTGCTAGGCAGACTTGTGATCTGTGCGTTGAATAAGTGGAGGATCACAGTAGCCGAAAATTACTACACAAGGCTTACCCCTGCGAATAGCATTCCTCGTTTAAGAATATGCAATTCATCACCTCTTTATGACATGATAATGGTGTTTTAAGACACTGTTCACCTCTTCGTGCGGAGATCAATGCCTTCGCTTAGGTGTTGGTTGTGCTCAATTGGTCCAAATGGGGTAATGGGAGCGGGAAAACACCGTTTTGAGTCGCATACCAACGTACGCCTTCCCTGCCATCGTATGACAAGGTAAGAGTATGGGGGCCGGATAATCCAGCTTCCCCTCCCGGTACCTCGGATTCCAAACGCAGAGGGGCAGGTACCAACGATCCAACTGCGAAATTCGGGGGGTTGGGAACAAGGGGTTTCAGCTTACTCCACTTATCGTGCTTGCTCAAAGATTACAGCCACCAATGAAAGTTAATGCATAAATCACACAACAGCCTGCGATATTAGGAATAATACCTGTTATTCCTAGCAGAAGATCCAACACTTGTTTCCTGTCTCGAATTTCTTCGTTTACATTAACCACTTGCCATTCAGTCTCCTTGCAATACACAATCCTTCGCATTTAATTGCTGCAGCTTCAGGTATATCCTTGTTTACCGGCATTAGCATGGCTTCCGCAGCAGCAATTTTGTGGCCTATTATCAGCCTAACGATTTGGGCTCTGTATTGTTCTGTCTGCCTTGCACGGAACTACCAGGTCGCTCGGAAGATTGGGCTCCCCGTCCGAGTTATTCCAATAGATCATACCAATGCGGTATGGACATTATTGGACCGCAAAGTGCTTTACTATATTCGCAAGCTGCCCGGCTTCCTCGGCAACAATAGCTTCACCAGGTACAATTTCCGCACCTGGGAGCTCCACGACCGGTGCTCCTCTCACCATGAGATGGGCGATGCATTCATTATTGTTACACCTTTCAGGAACTGGCTCTACATTTCCAATCCCGCCACTATTACGGAAGTCTTTAGGCGCCGTACCGATTTTCCACAATGCATTGAACTCACAGAAATTCTGGATGTCTTTGGCAAAAATCTAGGAACTGTGCGTTTATTTCCCGTGTCACTGTGATTTCGATTGGTGCACCGGCTTCGATCTGAAGTACTAAACCTTGGATTATGACTGATTCCCGCATGCAGGTCGAGGGCAGACAATGGCAAGTTCAACGCAAGATTATTGCAAGCTGCTTTACCGAACAAAACTATGAAGTGGTTTGGACCGAGAGTCTCTCGCTTGCTCACGATATGCTTGAGTACTGGACCAAGAAACGCGATATTTCCTCTTCTGCCGACGATTTACGCACACTCTCTTTGCACGTCCTTACTGGAGCAGGTTTCGGCAAACACTTTCCCTTCGAAGGACACGATGAAAGGACAGAGACGAGTGTTTCAGGAAACTATAAAAATGCTCTCCAGATGATCTTGGAGAATTGCATATTGATTATGGGCATTGGACCCAAGGTTCTTGCAAGGATCCGACCCTTCCTTCCCAAGGCTTGGAAACTTGCTATTCTTTCAGAGACTTGTGCCGAATTCCAGCGGTATATGACAATTATGTATGAGGAAGAGAAGTCCAAGCAGGCTGACACTGCACCTGTGAGAACACTGATGAGCTCTCTCGTTCGGGCGTCGCAGGTTGAGGCCAAGACTGGCGCTGGCTTGACAGAACGCGAGATATACGGCAATATGTTCATGTTGAACTTTGCAGGACATGATACGACTGCGCATACCTTCACCTTTGCTATCCACTTTCTCGCAGCACATCCAGATGTTCAAGCTTGGGTCTCAGAAGAGATCAGGGCTGTTCATACAGACTCGCAGCGGGACGCATTAAACAACTACTCCGTTGATTTTCCCAGGCTTGTACGATGTCTCGCGGTGATGCTTGAGACTCTCCGTCTCTATACTCCAGTTCCTGTAGCAAAGTGGACTGATAAGGGAACTGCATCACTCAGGATCGGCAGCAAGATAGCGCTGCTTCCGCCGAACACCATGGTGATACCTAGCTATGCGGCGGTACATACGGATCCCTCTATTTGGGGCAGCGATTCACTTGAGTGGCGGCCATCCCGGTGGATCAAGGCTAACAGCGGTCCACCCGGGAATGAAGAGCTCATTGTGCCTTCCGATGGCTCCTTCCTGGGTTGGTCAGAGGGCGCTCGAAACTGTCCCGCCAAGAAGTTCTCTCAGGTCGAATTTGTGGCAACGCTGGCGATATTACTACGGGATTGGCACGTGGATATAGTGCCAGAGTCTGGCGAGAGTTTGGTCGACTCACAGAAAAGAGTGATGGACCTGATCGAGAATGACTCCGGTGCTGTGCTGTTGCTTCAAATGCTTCATCCGGAGCGCGTGTCGCTGGTTTGGTCCAAGTCAACGTAAATTTCTGATTGCGTTAATACAGCAAGTATACGGATTGCATTCCGTCTGTAGCAGGTCTCACCTGCTGAAACTATGATGCAGGCGACCTCTTAAATTGCACCCTGCCTCTGCCTTCTGCCTTTCGTTTTTGCTATGTCGGTCTTCTGGGAAAACAGCCTAGGCTCATGCACCATAGAATAAAAGACTTATCCTACTATATATATATCTGCATATATTATACACGAATATATTCTCAATTCTGCCTCCGTGTAAAACTCACTGGCACTTTCAACTAAGCTAGACGCAGATTGTGAAAACATCTATATGCAATTGATTGAGCGTTTGCAATGCTGCAGAAATTGTTTTACCCTTTTGCTTTCGTTCTCCGATATGATTTTGATTCGTGATACAGTTTTAGAATGTTGAAACACTAAAAGATAGCAGCTTGTGAAAAGGTTGGAAAATGTTGCTCAGCTTATGAGTTGTGAAAACAAAGACGTGAGCTTGGATAGTCTCCGCTTCATTCGTACAACTTTTTCTCACTGGGAACAGCTCAACTGGTTTGTGCGATAGCTTCTTTATTCAGATCTCACTTCAAAAATTCGCACTCCATCTTCCAGGTTAATTAGCCCTAGATATAGAGCTGAGTGATGAACAGAAGCAAAATATTTTTATATATCTTGAGAGGTTTGATAATAAGAAGCTCAAAACCCAACACCAACTAATATAATACTACTATTCGTATCCCAGTCACTATTCTATCTTTATATTCAATCAGTGTTGCAAATTATATATATATCGACATAAATTATGACATGCATAATATCGCATATTGTCAAAAAGAATATTTCAAGTTATTCAGCATTCGGGGAAGCTTGACAAAACAAAACTCTATCGGACTTTTGAAATTCATATGTTTGCTCCTTAATCAGTTTCCTCTGAACAGAAGCGAATGGTATATGGAAGCTAGAATCCAATGAGACTGCGAATATATTCTCTTTTCAAGTCATTCTATGAAAGTAATGCTGAAGGAGAACATTGCCACAAACCGCCGTTACGACATATTGACAAATTCTACCAAGTACAGTATGTTCAAGCCGGGGGGCAGAGTGAAAAATTCCAGAAGAGGGGTATTCGGACATTTCCTGATTTCGTGCACTGTATGGAGTACTGTCCCGCTACTATTATTATGCAGCCATGTACCAACTGATTTCAGCCCCCAGCTGGAACCCGTCCAACCGCGCAGGCTGACACAAGACCGCTGGCAGACCCGCTATTAGTGCAACCCGAGAATCTGGGTTCTTGAGTCCGACCCTCCTTTAGCTCGGCTGATGTGTCCCGGAAAATGCAGGGATGACAAATCCCATACGCACGTTATTCTACCAGTCCATACATAAGATCTCACAAGCCTGCGGTAAGAAGTTCGTATGTGAACAATCCACTCGCATTCAACGCACCTACAGATCTCGCTTACAATGACGTACTCAATTAGTTTGGTACTTGCCGGCATAGTGGCAGTCTATGTCGGCCTGCGCTTTTTATTGATTCTCACGCAGTCCAAAGAAGAACCACCTCTCCTGAAGACAGCGATCCCCTTTCTGGAGCCGATCATCGGTATCATACGGGAACGCTCGCTGTTCTATCCCAGGTTGCGGTACGTTATTCTAACTGAAATCTCACCGTCTCATTGTTCCCAAAGTCTAGTTGTGAAAGTTCATGGAGCACTATTGCCAAAGAATCATTGCAAGTTAGCTTTTGTCACACATCATGTTGAAGCCTTGATTTCGACCCTGGAAAGAAATTAAATGTACTCAATATCACCAAAGCGCATGCCGATGCTGACTTGTCGATGCCAGGGATAAATACAACCACGATATGTATACATTGCGCCTGCCCTTTGCTCGTATATACGTTGTCAATGCAACTCAATACATTCCTATCTTGCAGAAGCACTGGCGCACCATCAGCTTCACCCCAGTTTTGGCTGGAGCCGGCCCCGGACCGATGGGCATGAGCAGTGAGGCTGGAGAAATTTTACACAGGGATATTATGAGCGATAGTAATCCGGTCCAAGCTTGGTCTCGTGCAGTCACAACTGCCCTGCATCCAGGTGAAGGGCTGGATAGACTCAACGGGCGAGCTGTTGAAGTCATGCAGGAAATGATGCATACTCTACGTCCGGAAAGCCAAAAAGGAATACCGCCGGCTGATAAGGAAAGGATTATTGATTTCTGGGCCTGGACCAATCATGCCATCATCCAAACTACTACGGATGCTGTCTATGGCCCTGGCAACCCGTTCAAGAAGCGTGACTTTGAGGATGCTTGGAAGTGAGTTTTTTCTGGCCCTTGATGTGAAAGCCGAGCCTTGATGTCAGCTTCTAATACGCATGTGCCCAAAGCTATTGGACTCCACACTATCTCACATTCGCCTTAGCACCTTTCAAGTCCTTTTTGGCAGCCAAGGCGTTGCGAACTCGCGAGTTTATGGTCGAAAGATGGTCTGAATATTTCCGTGCTGGCTGGCTTGAACACGCTTCACCTTTCGCTCAAATTATGTATAATCAACAAAAGTCGGACGGTCTTAGTTTCGATGACCTCGCGCGTGCCCAGGTGGGACATTCACACGGCATCGTTGCGACAACAGGCCCCACGACATGGTGGTTACTATACCATATATTCTCCGATCCGCTGGTACTGTCTGACTTGGTAAGAAACTCGTCCATTTTATTACTTTGTCCCATTTGCAGTTGCTCCATACCTCTCATAAACATCATGAAATGAGTACCTCGCTTTCCGACATCAGTTTGATTCGCTGGAGTCCACTTGACATCATGCTAAATCTATACGTCTAACAGAGGGAAGAGCTGAAACCGCTCGTAAAAGTGGACGATAACACAGGGGAATCTAGGATTGATTTGGCGGACATTCGCACAAAGTGTCCAATTCTCCTCAGTACATTCAAAGAGGTGATGAGATATCACAGTCTTGGTACACAGGTGAGGATTTGTTTAGAAGACGAAGTACTCAACGGCCGCTATCTGCTCAAAAAGGGTGGAATTGTAATGATTCCGCAGCTTGTTCAGCACACGTCAGTGGAGGCTTGGGGGCCAGATGCTGCCGAGTTCCGGTATCGACGATTCTTGAAAGGCGACTTTCTGATCGGAGATAGTGGTCAAAAGCGGAAGCCTAATCTGACAGCCTTCCGCGCGTTTGGTGGAGGTCACACGATGTGTCCTGGCAGGCACTTTTCGTCCACAGAGATCATGGCTTTCGCTGTACTTATGGTGCTGCAATTCGACATCTCTCCGATTGAAGAGGGTCTTCACAGTCCGGTAGCTTTGTCGAAATGGCCTATACCAACATGGAGGAATAGTCCTATGGTTTCCAGTTTTCAGATTCCCGATCACGACTTCAAGGTTTCTGTGAAGCCAAGGGATGGAACGAAATGGGTCATGGATTTTGCAAAAGAAAAGGACGGCTCGGGTTCTGGATTGGAGATTACAGCAGAAGATGTGAAGGATAACTAAGCCCTTGTCTAAATATATCGGCTGACAGTGCGAGTTGGCCATTTTCAAATTTCGCAGCATAATTCACTACATAAACCGTAGATTCTTGGTATTTCAAACAAACATTAATGGATGGGTAATGCTTCATCTCTTGCGCTTATATTCAACGTAAATTTGACGCCTCTTTATGGATGGCGCTAATGTACCGACACGGCTCCACCCTGGCTGCTACTTATAACCTGGGCTCAACCTCCACACCCACCGGAAGTGCGGATCATGTTTAGTTCTATATGGCTCAAACCGTGCACTCACATCGCCATGCTTCTTGATCAAGTGCAACGGCTCAAGCAACATGTCGTGCAGCTCGGCCGTGGCATCCAGGACCGTGTCCTTAGCGCTCGAGATATCGCGGGGAAGATAGCCGACTAGTGCATCTTCGTTAAAAGACGGGCTAGGAAGACCATTTGCTCCTAGAGCGGCGTCAATCTCGGCAACGGCCGTGCTGATGGTGCGCGCTAACTGGAGAATGCGCGGCTCGAGAGCGCCGTGGGAGGCCATAGCTGGTACTTTTGATGGGTGAACCAAAAGTGAAGCTACAATGTGGCGGTCGGTCACTGGCCAAAAGCAGCCATGGCAATCGGAAATTTCAAATCGGGAGATCTTGTGCAATTCGGTTATTTGACACTAAACCGTATTTGAGAGTTTGGACTCTCTGGGATCAACCTCGCACATCTTGATCGCACAATGTACGACATATATATGCGAATAATGGATATTGCGACAACAGGCAAATATGCAGATTACGGTTGTCGGCCAACACAACAATGTATGGATAACGGAGCTTCAACGGACTGACTGGTTCCAATATATCCGTGCCATCAACGTGGAAACACTCTACACAGTAACATTCTGTATCCAGGATACAGGAAGCGTTAGATTCCTGATAAATCGCGGTACTTGAGCGTTAAGATTGCAGCTTTAAGCCTGCTCTTCCCGTAGCATTTGCGTTGGAAGTTGCGTCTGCATAACTGTTGAATATTGTATAGCAGGCTTGGAGTGGTTTCAAACTGCTCTGTGGCTCTGCGTATATAACCTCTCCTCCCCAAACCAAGAATTGTGAGGATCAGAAAATCAGCCACTGAGGAGCTGATTAACACCAAACTGGATTGCGATTCACTAACGTAATAACATAGATTCATTCTATTGGGTGTTAAGTTGTGACACTTCACTAGTATTGAGACTCTCTTCGAGATTCTCAACATTTCCGTCCTAAATCCAACCGACACCCTAACCCTCCCCCCTTCTCCTCCTCTTTTCTTTTGTATATCATTGAACTGTCCCCAATATTGTTCATACGTTTACTTCGGTGACAAGAGCAGGGACGACCCCCATATTAGGAGTGCCGAGGGCGAAGTTGTCCTTAGTGACGTAAAAGTCCTCGGGCTTTGTTGATGGGAACTTGAACTCGAAATGTTGCACGATATAGCCAAGCAATAGGTATATCTCAGCCCAGGCAAGCCTGTACCACATTTAATGCTGGCCTACGTAGTTTGTGACATTGGAGTGTGAAGGGCACTTACTGCATTCCAATACAATTTCGCTTGCCTTTTCCAAAAGGCACAAACGTCTTTCCCTCCAGCCGCCAGGGATCGGGGTCCATCCATCGATCAGGGTTGAAAGACTTGGGCTCGGGGTATTCCTCTTCATTCTGATGCAGCAAGTAGAAGGTCATACCGACGGGCGTGCCCGCTGGGATCCGCCAATCTGCGTAAGTGAGGTCCTTGTCCTGGGCGATGCGAGCACTGCGAGTGGCAATAGCAGGCGCCAAGCGCATGGCTTCCATAATGACGGCAGTCAAGTACGGAAGCTGCTCGAGCGTCTTCCAGTCAAGGACGGGCGCAGCAGCGACCTCGGCCCGTAGCTTCTGAAGGATCGCAGGGTTGCGGTATATGTGGAAGACCGCGATTCGTATAACCGCAGCCGTGGTCTCGAAGCCAGCGCCCGTCGTAGTCGACATTTCATCAAAGGTTCGCTCAAACGATTTCTCGGCGAGAGGAAGCTTGGATTGCACAATTTCATGGACCAATGTGCGTGGGCCGTCGTCATATGTGGATTCTGCCGCCTTTATGAAATTCTTGGTATCATTCATAGAAATCTCCACACAATACGTGTTAGCTGTTGGAAAAGGTCTTGCATTCTGCCATTCAGAACTTACTATCATGAAGCGGAAGAAGTCTTTCATAGTCGGATCCGAGACTGCCATGATCCACTGCGGCGGGATGGACCGCATGAGGGGACCAAAGAAGCGCACGAACTTGGTGGTACGCCACAAGAGTCCGCCGGCCTGCGCGGCGACCACCATGCCGGCGTCAAAGTCCTCCTTCTCAAGGTCATCATAATGCTTTCCAAATATGTAGTTGTTGACAACGTCTCGCACAAATGCAGTAAAGGCGGCGCCCAGGTCGACGGTCTGCTGAGACCTGGCAAAGCCTGACAGCCTGTCAGACAGCACTTGCACATGGCCCATAATCATATCCTGCTGACTCGCAACCTTGGCTTTGGAAAAGAAGGGGCTCAAGGGCTGGCGGCGGTTCTTGTGTAGCATGTGGTCCGCCGTCCAGAGGGTGGCGCCCTTGGTCGCAAAGGCATCGACGGACCAGCCGTACTTGTGCCATACACCTTCCTGGCGGTTGTAGAGTGTGTCGAAGAAAGCGGCATCGTTTACGTGCAGCTCGTAGGGGCTGATGCGGATGATGGGACCTGTTGCAAGAACGCGTGAGTCAAGGGCAGGAAACAAAAGACAAGAAAAAAAGAAGGCTAGGGTTATAAAACCAGCTTCTCCTCACCGTATTGCTTATGCAGTTCTGCTATTTTAAAGGTGTACTGGCCGCCCAGGTAAAGATCGTAGTAGCCCTCATACCATCGCGTCACGGCTGCAAGTTTGGGGCCTGGGAATTTGGCGAGGGGGTGCAAGTACAGCCGATATAGTGCCACGGTCGCGTAGTAAAGGGCAACGGTAGTGACGATGCTTTGCCACGAGAGCAAGTGCAGAAAGGCCTCCATGGCAGCGGCGAGTTTGGGCAAAGGTGCGTTTGGAGAATGGTGAACAATCGGAGTACTGAGAGACGGCGGAACAGTAAGCACTGGTATAATAATCCTTGTGTAATGATCCTTGCCTGTATCCCTGATACTGGAAGTCTCTGTGAATTGTATGTTAGCAGATGAAGGAGGTATTACCTT
>KZ678569.1:2975-18752 GCA_003019895.1 Coniella lustricola | reverse complement strand
GCAACCTACGATCGAATTAAGAGGATATAGAATCCTCCAGGACTTAAAAGACGAGTCGAGAACATTATACGAAATTGCGATATATATAAGAAGAATAAAACAGAACGATATAAGCCTTACGGACTACTAAAACCTCTACTAGTACCTATAGCTATTTAGCAATCTATTAGCTTAGACTTTATCACTAAGCTACCACGCTTACGAAAACCCTTAACTACGATATATTATGATAGTATCCTAGTAGTAGTTTATAGACTTAGCAAGTATACTTACTTTTTACCTATTAAAGAGGCTAGTACCGCAACGGACTTAGCATATATATTCCTCAGATATATTATCGGAAATCACAGAATACCTAAAGAAATTATCTCAGACCGGGACACTAAGTTTATATTATATTTCTAGAGCTTACTTATAAAACACCTCGGAGTAAAACAGAAACTGTCTATAGCATATTATCCGCAGTCAGACAGATAAACGGAACGAATTAACTAAATTATCGAACAATACCTTCGGCACTATATCAATAAGCAGCAAGATAATTAGGTTAAACTTCTACCAATAGCTCAGTTCGTATACAACAGTATACGAACATTAACAATAAAAGTATCACCATTTAAGGCAGTATATAGCAGAGAACTATCTACATATTACGACACGATTCCAGGCGCAACTGCAGCATCGGCAGAACAAACAGCGCAAAACATTAAGAAGATTTAAGAAGAAATCCAGCAAGAACTAGTCTTTATATCAGAATAAATAACTAAATACGCCAATCAGAAAAGGATTAAGGGACTAATCCTCCAGAAGGGAGATAAAGTCTACCTTAAACGTAAAAACATTAAACCTAAGAGACTAAACGACAAACTCGATTATAAGAAACTCGGACTATTCGAAATTAAGATAAAAATTTCAGATCTTAACTATAAACTCGATCTACCTCCAACTATAAAAATACACCCAGTCTTTCATATTTCCCTCTTAGAACTAGTACCGGTAGACATTCCAGTCGAAATATTACTCGAACTAGACGAAAATATTCAAGAACCAGAATACGAAGTTGAAAGAATCGTAGATAAACGACCAGGTGCACGACTAGTCCTAGTAAAATGGAAAAACTACCCAGATAGCGAAAACACTTAGGAACCGATTAATAACCTAAACAACTATCAGAAAGCAATCAGAGAATAGCGGAAAATATACCCAGAAGTTATCACAAGGTTAATAGGCGGCTATATATATCGCAAGCCAGGACCCAAATCAAAGATATAAAGATAGGTGGATACGCACCTTAGCAACAGGCCAGAACTCAAGAAGTCGAAGGAGAACCGTCTCTATAACTTTCAACCAGGAAATCCGACGGAGATAATAGCGAAATTACCCCGGACTAATCAAAATTATTCAACAACGCAGATATAAAACCCTTAGGCAACGGGCCTTCGGGGATAACCGACTCTATATCCCGACGTTTAGCCTCGGCGGCTAGACGCTCCCGCTCCAACTCCTCCTTCTCTACGCGATTAAGCTCCTCTAAATTGGATAATCCACGACGAATCGCTCGCGCTATCCGTTTACGCTATATCTTCTTTTATTTACGGATATAATCAATCTTAGTATCCAGAGCTATCCGTTCCTCTTCTAGGCGCTCCATCTTATCCTCCAGCTTTTAGTACTACGAAGAAATCTTAAGAAGGTCCGCGGAATTAGTCGTCTCTAGGATATCGTATTTAGCGCGCTTGTTAAAAACACAACGATCGCAACGGGAAGACTCCCTAGGGGATACTTAACAGGAAGTCTCGCCCTTTAATGCGCAGTCGGAATAGGGATGCATTTCGAAACAGTTCGAAAGGATTAAAGTATAGAGAGAAGCCTTCTATTTCGATAAATCAGAACGAGGATTCGCGGAACGAGGTTTAGAAATACGAGAAGAAGACGATATAACGAATCAGGAAAGTATAACCCTAAGTCAGAATATTAGGCAGGACGACTTACAGGAAATAAGGAAGCAGTCTTTAAGGACAAAGACCCTAGAAGGGAGATAATATTATAACCCAGGCATATACAGGTCACAGGAACAGGCCAACACATTATAGCATAAGCTCGGAACCTTAACGGACCGACAGGATTTCTTATGTAAGGATACACAGGATTATATAACCCAGGGTTAGGGTTATAAAGGAGGGATAGTCGATAGAGTCGCTCGTCGACTTAAGCGACTTACATACCATCAGTCGACAGGATCGCTTATCGACTACGTCGACTTATAGGAACAACAGAAGGATATAAGGATAGGAGTTTAGCACTTTGATTTAGATAGTTTCCTTATAGTCTTTAGTTGTAAATCTAAGCATCGTTCTTAAGATAAGTGAATCTCTTTAAGAATAGATGGGGTAATCCCTCTTGATCTATTGCATCGGCAATCGGTACAGACAGCAAACGTACTTGATATTGTTCAGCACGTGAACTGAAGGTAATACCTCCTTTATCTGCTAACATACAATTCACAGAGACTTCCAGTATCAGAGATACAGGCAAGGATCATTACAACTCCGCCAAAGCATACGGATATTAAGGAGTAGCAGCAACCTACGATCGAATTAAGAGAGTATAGAATCCTCCAGGACTTAAAAAACGAGTCGAGAATATTATACGAAATTGCGATATATATAAGAAGAATAAAACAGAACGATATAAGCCTTACGGACTACTAAAACCTCTACTAGTACCTATAGCTATTTAGCAATCCATTAGCTTAGACTTTATTACTAAGCTACTACGCTTACGAGAACCCTTAACTACGATATATTATGATAGTATCCTAGTAGTAGTTTATAGACTTAGTAAGTATACTTACTTTTTACCTTTTAAAGAGGCTAGTACCGTAACGGACTTAGCATATATATTTCTTAGATATATTATCGGAAATTACGGAATACCTAAAGAAATTATCTTAGATCGAGATACTAAGTTTATATCATATTTCTAGAGCTCGCTTATAAAACACCTCGGAGTAAAATAAAAATTATCCATAATATATTACCCGTAGTTAGACGGATAAACGGAACGAATCAACTAAATCATCGAATAATACCTTCGGCACTATATCAATAAGCAGCAAGATAATTAGGTTAAACTTCTACTAATAGCTCAGTTCGTATATAACAGTGCACGAATATTAATAACAAAAGTATCACCATTTAAGGCAGTATATAGCAGAGAACTATCTACATATTACGACACCATCCCAGGCGCAACTGCAGTATTAGCAGAGTAAACAGTATAAAATATTAGAAAGATTTAAAAAGAGATCTAGCAGGAACTAGTCTTTATATCAGAATAAATAACTAAGTATACCAATTAGAAAAGGATTAAGGGACTAATCCTCTAGAAGGGAGATAAAGTCTACCTTAAACGTAAAAATATTAAAACTAAAAGACCAAACGATAAACTCGATTATAAAAAACTCGGACTATTCGAAATTAAGATAAAGATTTCAGATCTTAACTATAAACTCGATCTACCCCTAACTATAAAAATACACCTAGTCTTTTATATTTCCCTCTTAAAACCAGTACTAGTAGATATCCCAATCGAAATATTACTCGAATTAGACGAAAATATCTAAAAACTAGAATACGAAGTTGAAAAAATCGTAGACGAACGACCAGCTACACGACTAGTCCTAGTAAAATGGAAAAACTACCTAGATAGCGAAAATACTTAGGAACCGATTAATAACCTAAACAACTATCAGAAAGCAATCAGAGAATAGCGGAAAACATACCCAGAAGTTATTACAAGGTTAACAGGCGGCTATACATATCGTAAGCCAGGACCCAAATCGAAGATATAAAAATAGGTGGATACGTACCTTGGCAATAGGCCAGAATCCAAGACCCAGAAGAACCCGTATAAGTATCTTTCCCTATACCACCGTTACCACCAACGGATAGGAAGTCCAGATTCGACTAATCCATAGCATTAAATTCCTGTATTAAGGTTTCAGGAATCGCTTCAGGCAAAGGACCCGTAGGCACTAAAACAGTGGCCTCGTGCTCAGCCTCTTCTCGCTCCATACGATCCAACTCCTCCACAGAATTAAGACCACGACGTATCGCCCGGGTCATTTTCTCGCGCCACATCCGCTTTTGCTTCCGCAAACGCATTAAACGATCCTCCAACTCCTTAATCTTATCTTCTAACCTTTAGTATTATCGGGAGATATTGCGAATATCAGAAGGAGAAGGACCCAGCATATCACAGCGCGACTTACCCAAACGAATATATTCAGCGCAGCGGTCGGAACGTATTACGGATACCTAATAAGACGTTAGACCCCGCTCTTCGCAATTAGTATAGGAAGGTATATCGACGCAGAACTCCAGGATAGACTAAAGAAGAAGGTTTCGCTTAATCGTTTTAGGAGCAACCACCGAAGAAGGTTTTCGAGAACGACTTTTATTAACTCTTGAATTTATAACGAATTAGGAAGGCATAACCCAAAGTCAGAATATCAGGCAGGACGACTTACAGGGAATAAGAAACAGTCTTTAAGGATAAAGACCCTAGGAGGGAGATAATGTTATAACCACGACCTTGCAGGTTACAGGAATAGGCCAACGCAATATGGCACGAGCTCGGAACCTCAACGGACCGATAGGATTTCTTATATAAGGACTACGCACGAACCAGGTATGACATAATCTTACGGGCCAATCAGAATGGATATATTGGATCATAACATATCCAAGCGATCCATGGATATATTGGATATAAACATATCCAAATGATCCAAGACCAGATATAGAAATAACGGAAGGATATAAGGATAGGAGTTTAGTACTTTGGTTTAGATAGTTTCCTTATAGTCTTTAGTTGTAAATCTAAGCATCGTTCTTAAGATAAGTGAATCTCTTTAAGAATAGATAGGGTAATCCCTCTTAATCTATTGCATCGACAATCGATATAGATAGCAAAACGTACTTGATATTGTTCAGCACGTGAACTGAAGGTAATACCTCCTTCATCTGCTAACATACAATTTACAGAGACTTCCAGTATCAGGGATACAGGCAAGGATCATTACAAATCGTGGGTTATAACATTGTAGTACCTAGTTTATAAGCTATTATTACTAGTCGGTAAGTTATTCTTCCTAAGACGCAATTTACTCTTCTTAGGTTATAATAGTTATATTTTATTGCTCGATTTATACTTCTATCTAAGTAATACGTTACTGGAAATTGCGAAGTTCCTAAATAACTTATTCTACCGTAAGCTTACGCGGAGCTGGGGCGGATAAAGTAGGAGTCTAAGGAGCTATATCTATACTTAGTATTACTTAAAGGGTATATATAGACCGTTCTAAATAAGAGTTATGAAAATATAATAATCCTTACCTATATCCCTAATACTGGAAGTCTTTATAAATTATATATTAGCAGATAAAGGAGGTATTACCTTTAGTTTATATACTGAATAATATTAAGTATATTTGCTATCTATACCGATTATCGATACAATAGATTAAGAGGGATTACCCTATCTATTCCTAAAGAGATTCACTTATCTTAAGAACGATACTTAGATTTTCAACTAAAGACTATAGGGAAACTATCTAAATCAAAGTGCTAAACTCCTATCCTTATATCCTTCCGTTATTACTGCCATTTCCTAAATAGTTCTTAGATCGATAGGATCGATATCGAGCCTGTCGAGCCGTGGATCGATAGGATCGATATCGAGTCCATCGATCTTGTTTTCCTGACCCTAACCCTGATTATATAATCCACGTGTCCTTACATAAGAGATCCTGTCGGTCCGTTAAAGTTCCGAGCTCATGCTATAATATGTTGGCCTGTTCCTGTGACCTGCATATACCCTGGGTCATAACACTCTTCCTTCTCCAAACTAGTATTTACTAATTTTATACCCTTCTCCTAAAGGAAATACCGCTACTTCTTTAGATAAGCTAGACGGGATAAAGACTTATTTAGCTAAGCTTATAGCTTAACTAAACGACTCTCTTCCTAAAGTTCTCGACTATTAATTCGTAATAACTTATCGGTTATACGAGCAACTAGAAGAAGAGTTAGCCGGAGAATTAGGGAAACGAATCGCAAAACTTACGAGATAATACCGAAGTATAGTTACCCTTATATATATGCCCCCGCTTAGTATATTAAGAATAACTCTTAATATTATTAACTATCTTATAAGAATAACTATAGTTAAGATGAAACGAATAAGGTATAACTTTGTAACCATAGGATTTAATAAAAGCGAAACGGTCTAAAGTAGTACTACGCTTTTTAGAAGGCCGAGATTTTTCGATTCTATCTAATATAACGAATTAGGAAATTATAATCCGAAGTAAGAATATTAGGCAGGACTACTTATAGAAATAAGGAACAGGTCTTTAGGGATAAAGACCACTGGAAGGGAGATAATATTATAACCCACGGTTATACAGGTTACAGGAACAGGCTAACATATTATAGTATAAGCTCGGAACCTTAACGGACCGATAGGATCTCTTATATAAAAATATACAGGATTATATAACCCAGGGTTAGGGTTATTATATAGCTTACGACTGCTTACTAAGCCTTAGTAAGCACCGACGAGTATAGGTAAGCTACGATAAGTTTTAATAAGCTAGGTATCGACTTATAGGAATAACGGAAGGATATAAGGATAGTCATTCGGCATTTTAATTTAGATAGGTTTCCTTATAATCTTTAGTTATAAATCTAAGTATCATTCTTAAGATAAGTAAATCTCTTTAAGAATAGATAGGGTAATCCCTCTTAATCTATTATATCGATAATCGGTATAGATAGCAAATATACTTAATATTATTCAGTACGTGAACTAAAGGTAATACCTCCTTTATCTGCTAATATACAACTCACAGAGACTTCCAGTATCAGGGATACAGGCAAGGATTATTACAGAAGGATTAAGAAGATAACGGTTAAATACGGTAATAATAACCCCTAGAGGCTTATAGAGAAGGATCTAGTAATAGTTAATACCTTAGAGATTAGAAGAGGATATAGCAGATTAGGATACGATAGAACGGGAATTATTAGATATTAAGATAAACCTTCTTAGGGCAGGAACTAAGAAATACGAATATACGCCCGACGATATCTTCTATATATAGTAATAATAATACTAGACGAAGATATATACCGAACCCTTTTAGGTATACTAGAAGAGTACCGAGAGTTTATAAAACCTTTCTAAGGCAAATTTAAGTACGGATTGCCGGACTATAGCCTATACGACTATAAGATCCTATTTAAAGACGGAGAATAACCGAAGTTCTTTCCTATCTACGGACTAGATAAGGATAAATTAAAGGTACTTAGGGAGTACCTCGACGAAAACCTATAGAAAGGTTATATACGATTATTACATTTACTAGTAGGATATCCAATTATATTTATACTAAAGAAAAACGGAGAATTACGATTATACGTTAATTATCGATAACTTAACGATATTACTATTAAGAATCGCTACCCCTTACTACTCGTAAAGGAAATTCGAGATAGACTTAAGGGAGTATAATAGTTTACTGTACTTGATTTAAAGGAAGGCTATTATTATATATGTATTAAGAAAGGAGAAGAATGGAAGATAGTATTTAGGATATGATATGGATATTACGAGTATCTTATTATACTATTCGGTCTTACTAATATACTAGCTTTATTCTAAGAAATAATTAATAATATCTTACGAGAGTACCTCGACGTCTTCGTTATCGCCTACCTTAACGATATTTTAATCTATTCGGAGATATTAGAAGAATATAAGAAGTACGTATATATAATCCTTTAACGATTTTAAGATAATAAGATTCTAGTTAACCTAGAGAAATACGAATAGAATATATAGTAAGTCAATTTCCTCGGATATACTATTACACTAGGATATATTAAAATATAGAAAGATAAAGTATAGGCAGTTAAGGACTAGCTAGTACCCGCTAACGTTAGGGATATTAAGGTATTCCTCGGATATATTAACTTTTATCGATAATTTATTAGAAACTATAGCGGAATAGTAATACTACTTACGGAACTTATACGTAAAGATAGGGTCTTTAAATAGATACTAGAAGTATAAAAAGCTTACGATACGCTTAAGGCAGCGGTTACGTTAGAACTAATACTTATAAATATAGACCTAACTAAGGACTTTAAGGTCGAAATAGACGTATTATATTATATACTAGGCGGATAACTCGGTTAACGGGATAACTAAGGAAGACTCTAAATCGTTAATAACTTTAATAAGAAACTAAACGGACTAGAACTTAACTATAGAACGCTAGAATAGGAACTTATAGTAATTATTAACGTATTTAAGGAATAGTAACGATACCTTATCGGAGTAAAGAAATAGATCTTAGTATTTACGGATTATAAGAATCTATAGGTATTTATAATAATAAAGTAATTTAATAAGCGGTAGGTTAGATAGTACGAATTTCTATCGTAATTCGACTTTAAGATTATCTATCGCCTAGGTAAATAAAATTAACGAGTAGACGCTCTTAGTAGACGATTAGAATATTAGGGTAAGGACCCTAAGGATTACCTTAAACTCTTTAAGGAAGACCTAGAAGGCAATCTTATAATAGAATTTAAGGAACTTAACGCTATAATTAGAATTAGTAGAAGAATACTAAACTTCGCTAATATAATAGAATAAGAAAAAGACGAGTATATTAGAGATACGTACTCCGCTAAAGTATACGGATATTAAGGAATAGCAGTAACCTACGATCGAATTAAGAGAGTATAGAATCCTCTAGGACTTAAGAAACGACTCGAGAATATTATACGAAATTGCGATATATATAAGAAGAATAAAATAGAATAATATAAACTTTACGGATTATTAAAACCTCGACTAATACCTATAGCTATTTAGCAATCTATTAGCTTAAACTTTATTATTAAGTTACTATATTTACGAAAACCCTTAACTATAATATATTACGATAGTATCCTAGTAGTAGTTTATAGACTTAGTAAGTATACTTACTTTTTACCTATTAAAGAGGCTAGTACCGTAACGGACTTAGTATATATATTTCTTAGATATATTATCGGAAATTACGGAATACCTAAAGAAATTATCTTAGATCGAGATACTAAGTTTATATTATATTTCTAAAGCTTACTTATAAAACACCTTAGAGTAAAATAGAAATTATCTATAGCTTATTATCCGTAGTGAAACGGATAAACGGAACGAATTAACTAAATTATCGAATAATACCTTCGGTACTATATTAATAAGTAGTAAGATAATTAGGTTGAACTTCTACTAATAGCTTAGTTTATATATAATAGTATACGAATATTAATAATAAAGGTATTACTATTTAAGGTAGTATATAGCAGAGAACTATCTATATATTACGATACTATTCTAGGCGTAACTAGTATATTAGTAGAATAAATAATATAAAATATTAGGAAGATTTAAGAAGAAATCTAGTAAGAATTAGTCTTTATATCGGAATAAATAACTAAGTACGCTAATTAGAAAAGGATTAAAGGACTAACCCTCTAGAAGGGAGAAAAAGTCTACCTTAAATATAAAAATATTAAAACTAAGAGATTAAACGATAAACTCGATTATAAGAAACTCGGATTATTCAAACTTAAGATAAAGATTTTAGACCTTAACTATAAATTCGATCTACCCCTAACTATAAAAATATACCTAATCTTTTATATTTCCCTCTTAGAACTAGTATTAGCAGATATCCTAATCGAAATATTACTCGAACTAGATAAAAATATCTAAGAACTAGAATAGGAAGTTAAAAGAATTATAAACGAACGACTAACCGTACGATAAGTCCTAGTTAAATAGAAAAACTACCTAGATAGCGAAAATACTTAGGAACTAATAAGTAATCTAGATAACTATTAGAGTATACTCGATAAATAGAGAAGGATATACCTAGAAGTTATTATTAAATTAATAGGCGGCTAGGGATACTATAAACTAGGATTAAAATTAAAAATATAACGAAAGGTAGATATATACTATAGTAAAAGGCTAAAAGCTTAAGACCTAATAGGATTAATATAGGTATACTCTAGTACTAAAAAGATTAGGAATTAGAAGAACCCTCTCTATAACCTTTAACTAGGAAATCCGACGGAGATAACGGCGAAACTACCCCGGGCTAATTAAAGTTATTTAATAACGTAGAGATAAAACCCTCGGGTAGGGGACCTTCGGGAATAACTAGCTTTATATCGCAACGCTTAGCCTCGGCGGTTAAGCGCTCCTTCTCTAGCTCCTCCGCCTCTATATAATCTAGCTCCTTAATATTATTAATATTATAACGGACCGCCCGTATTATCTTCTTATACTATATCCGTTTCTACTTATAAAGACGAAGTAATTTAGTATTTAGTTCGGTAGCCTGCTTTTCTACCGATTCTACCTTAGCCTTTAAGGAACGGTATTTTATAATAATTTTATTTAACTATAAAGGCGTTAGGCTACGAATATCGTAGTAAGAAAGTTAAAGCCGGATATAGGTTTCGTAACGAGAAGAAGTTGAATTAAGTACCTTATAACTAGCTATAAGATTATACTCCTCGCAGTAAGAATAAGGTATAGGATCTAAGGAACTAAAAGCAACTATAGCAGATAAAAGAGAAGACTTCTACTTAGACTTAGAGTAAGATTTAGCTATACGATTTTTAACGACTCTATTCGATATAGCGAATTAGGAAAGAACGATCTAAAGTAAGAATATTAGGTAGGACTACTTACGGAAATAGGAAATAAGTCTTTAAGGATAAAGACTACTAGAAGGGAGATAATATTATAACCCAGGTGTAATGATCCTTGCCTGTATCTCTGATACTGGAAGTCTCTGTGAATTGTATATTAGCAGATGAAGGAGGTATTACCTTCAGTTTACGTGCTGAATAATATTAAGTACGTTTTGCTATCTGTATCGATTATCGATGCAATAGATTAAGAGGGATTACCCCATCTATTCTTAAAGAGATTCACTTATCTTAAGAACGATACTTAGATTTATAACTAAAGACTATAAGGAAACTATCTAAATTAAAGTGCTGAACTCCTATCCTTATATCCTTCCGTTATTCCTATAAGTTAATCTATAGGTATCCACTGGATTATTTAGAGCGATAGGAGCGACGGATTACTTAGATTAACTGGATTATTTTGGTGATCCAGACTGCTTAGTTATATAGGTAATCTAACCCTAACCCTAGGTTTCTAGCCCGTATCTTTCCTTATATAAGAGATCCCGTCGGTCCGTTAAGGTTCTAAGCTTATACTATATTATATTAGCCTATTCCTACGACCTGTATAAGGCTGGGTTATAATATTATCTCCCTCCTAGGGTCTTTATCCTTAAAGACTGTTTCTTATTTCCCGTAAATCGTCCTACCTAATATTCTAACTTTAGGTTATACCTTCCTAATTCGTTATAAGTTTAAGAATCGAGAAATCTCGATCTAAGAAGTCTGAATAACGTAATCGCCTTTTTATTACTATTAAAGCTTTTGGTTTTAATATTATACCTTATTCGCTTTGTTCCTCTAAGGGGTAGTTATATTGGATAATAGATAGTATTTCTCGTTACTCGGCTTGCGTTAAGCGTAGTAAGCGATACGATAGGAATAGTATCCCGATAAGTACTTATAAGTTATTTTACTAGCTCCGTAATTGTTTTATCGTCGATTAATATTCTTTAGTATCTCGTATTCTTTCCGAGGAGAAGAGACTTCGGGCTTAAGAATCTGATGCTTATAAGGCTCTTCGTAAGGCTTATCGTAAAGCGGAAGAGGCCCTAGCTCGTCTTAAACGCCTACGCCTATAGCGAGAGTCTTTAGTAAAGCGGGGTATAAAAATAGTAAACGCGGGGTTAGAGACTCTAGATACGCTAAACGAGCAGGAATAGGCTAATATAGCTATTAATGCCTTAATAGCCGAGGAATCCGCTACTACTATCGAATCGTAATCTCTAGGAGCGTTTGGAGTTATAGATTTTAGTACTTATCTTAAGAGTTTCGATCTTTCGGCTTCTGAATATGCTTATAGTTTGGGGAATATCCCTGTTGGTTCGTCTGGGTCTTAAATTCCGGCCTGTTCCTAAGGTACGTATCCACCTATCTTTACGAGTTGTTTATATACTAACTTTCGTATTTAGTAATAAGTTCGGGGTAAATATTCTTTAGAGGTTCCTATAAGTTTTCCTAATTATCGTATCCTTTCTATTTAATAAGATACTGTTTCCCTTGTCCTCGTTTTCTTGAGTCGAGTATTCGTTCAACTTTGTATTGGTCTTGCTCTGCTTCGATTGTTTTATCGTATACTAATTCTGCGTTTGCCGGTGCGGGTTCGAGTTTTAAGATGTGGAAGTTGTTGTATAGCCGTATATATAGTAGGGCTAATTCGTAGTTAATTAGTAACGTTTATCGTAAAATTTTATAGGGTCCTAGTTTTTTATAGTTAAGTTTATTGCTAGGCCGTTAGGTTTTAATATTTTTACGAATAAGGTAGATTTTATCTCCCTTTTACAGGATTAGTCCCTTAATCCTCTTCTTATTTACCTATATTATTATTAACTTTCTAATATCTTCGAGTATTCCCTTTATTTTTTCTCGAATTTCTCTAAGTTTATCTGCTTTTTACGTTGCTATTTTAGCGTTTACGCCTGGAATTAATTCGTAATATACTATTAGGTTATATCCGTATATTAGGAAGAATAGTAATTATTCCGTAGTACTTATATCTGCGCTGTTATATACGAATTGCGCTATTAGTAACTACTTAACCTAATCGTCTTATTAGTAGTTGATATAGTGTCTGAGGTATTATTCTATAATCTGGTTTATTCTTTCCGTTTATCCGTCTATCTGCGGGTAAAATGCAGTGGATATTCGTTATATAGATCCGAGAAGTTTAGTAAGTAATAACTAAAACTTTAATACGAACTTTCGATCTCTATCGGAGATAATTTCCTAAGGTGTTCTATAGTTTGCGATAATATTCCTTATAAATATATATACGAGTTCTTCTGCGGTACTACTTTCTCTATATAGTAGGAAGTATACGTACTTGCTCAGTCTATAAACCACTAATAGGATACTATCGTATTATACCTTAGCTAAGGGTTCTTATAAGATTAGTAGCTTAGTAATAAAGTCTAGACTAATAGATAACTGAATAGTCGTAGGTACTAATAGAGGTTATAGTAATCTATATAGTTTATACCGTTCTACCTTATTCTTCTTATAAGAATTGCAGTTGTTGATAATATTTGTAACTTGTTGCTTAAGTCCTAGTGGATTCTAATATCTTTGGATCCTTTTATATATTGCGCGTATTCCTTGGTATCTATATACTGGAGCTAAGTGTATTTCTCTAATATAGTCGTCTTACTATTATTTCGTTATATTAGTAAAGTCCGGTAACTTCCTATTAATTCTAATAGTAGAGTTAAGTTCTTTAAACTCTATTATAAGATTGCCTTCTAAGTCTTCCTTAAAGAGCTTAAGGTAATCCTTAGGGTCCTTGCCCTAATATTCTGATTGTTTGCTAAGAGCGTCTGCTTGTTGATTTTCTTTGCTTAGGCGGTAGATGATCTTAAAGTCGAATTGCGATAGAAATTCGTACTATCTGACCTGCTGTTTGTTGAATTGCTTGGTTATTGTAAATGCCTGTAGATTCTTATAATCCGTAAATACTAAGATCTATTTCTTTACTCCGATAAGATATCGTTACTATTCCTTAAATACCTTAATAATTACTATAAGTTCTTGGTCTAGCGTTTTATAGTTAAGTTCTAGTCCGTTTAGTTTCTTACTAAAGTTGCTAACGATCTGGAGTCTTCCTTAGTCGTCTCGTTAACCGAGTTGTCCGCCGAGTACGTAATATAATACGTCTATCTCGACCTTAAATTCTTTAGTTAGGTCTGCATCCGTAAGTATTAGTTCTAACGTAACCGCTGTTTTAAGCGTATCGTAAGCTTTCTGTACTTCTAGCGTCCATTTAAAGACCCTGTCTTTATATATAAGTTCTGTAAGTAGTATTGCTATTCCGCTGTAGTTCCTAATAAACTATCGATAAAAGTTAACGTATCTAAGAAATGCCCTAACATCCCTAACGTTGGCGGGTACTGGCCAGTCCTTGACTGCCTGTACTTTATCTTTCTGCATTTTGATATATCCTGGTGTAATGGTATATCCGAGGAAATTGACTTGCTATGCGTTCTATTCGCATTTTTCTGGGTTAACCAAAGTCTTATTATCCTAAAGTCGTTAAAGGATTATATATACGTGTTTCTTATATTCTTCTAATATCTCCGAGTAGATTAAGATATCGTCGAGGTAGGCGATAACGAAGACGTTAAGGTACTCTCGTAAGATATTATTAATTATTTCTTAGAATAAAGCTGGTGCGTTGGTGAGACCGAATGGTATGATAAGATACTCGTAGTGTCCGTATCGTATCCTAAATGCTGTTTTCCATTCTTCTCCTTTTTTAATACGTATATAATAATAGCCTTCCTTTAAGTCGAGTACGGTAAACTATTATACTCCCTTAAATCTATCTCGAATTTCCTTTACGAGTGGTAAGGGGTAGCGATTCTTAATGGTAATATCGTTGAGTTATCGATAGTTAACGTATAGTTATAATTTTCCGTTTTTCTTTAGTATAAATATAATCGGATATCCTGCTGGTAAATATAATAGTCGTATATAACCTTTCTATAGGTTTTCGTCGAGGTACTCCCTAAGTGCCTTTAATTTGTCCTTATCTAGTCCGTAGATAGGGAAGAACTTTGGTTGTTCTCCGTCTTTAAGTGGGATCTTATGGTTGTATGGGCTATAGTCCGGCAATCCGTGCTTAAATTTGCCTTGGAATAGTCTTGTAAACTCTCGGTACTCTTCTGGTATGCCTAAGAGGGTTCGGTACGTATCTTCGTCTGGTGTCGTTATTGCTATATATAGAAGATATCGTCGGGCGTATGTCCGTGTTTCTTGGTTCCTGCCCTAAGAAGGTCTATCTTAATATCTAATAATTCCCGTTCTATCGTATCCTAATCTATTATATCCTCTTCTGATTTCTAAGGTATTAACTATTACTAGATCCTTCTCTATAAGCCTTTGGGGGTTATCGTTACCGTATTTAACCGTTATCTTCTTAGTCCTTCCCGAATTAGAGGTATAAGTAGATTCGTTTAAGTATCCTTTCTCTAGACGTCGCTTAGTAATTAAATCTAATCCTACGCCTTTAATTATAACTATCCCCTAGGTATCCGCTTTATCCTATAAGATATAGCTATTGGTTTAATTGATTCGAGGATTATATTATCGTAGCTATAGTATGCCTAATATTAACTAATGCTGTACGGTATCCGTAATATCGAAGTTTATTATAAAGGTTCTTCCTTAGATCGTAACGGGTAGATAATCAGTCTCTATATCGATAACTCCGTAGTTATAGTTTACTTATTATCCTTCTATAGTATTAAGTAAATAGGGTTCCATCTTCCGGTACTATATAAGTTTCTCCTAATTAACTATATCCGGGTTTATATAGTTACCTTAGGCTCCGCTATCTAGGAGCGCCTTATATATCTTTCCTTTAATACTAATATCGATTCGTAGATATATATATACTGTGGTGTCTGTTACGTAGAGGGACTTTGTCGGTAGTCCTAATCGCTTGATATCCCTTATAGGC